>PVKH010004858.1:0-22810 GCA_004027955.1 Chaetophractus vellerosus | reverse complement strand
CCCCAAATAAATATCCTTTATGAAAGCCAACATATTTCTGGCACTTTGCATTGGCAGCCCTTTGGCAAACTAAGACACCTCTAGAGAAAGTCTGCTCCTCTCAAAACTTTCCAAAACTCTTCCCTAGGTAAGCCACAGGGGCTCCTATAGTATCACCTATGGAATTCTTTGTTATTCATGAGGGGTCTGCTTAGTTTTTTGGGGAAATGATTTTAGCATTCTTATAGATCTATTGCAAATGTATCACTTTGTAGGTGTTGAAAATGGTATGACTCCAGACATCACACCAGCACTACCTGTTTACCAGGCTCCTAAAGGATATCTTGTAGCTCTTTTTTTTAAGTTAGTTTATAAGGTTTTATGTAAGGTTTTTTTTTTTAAGGTGAAAAAAAGCTTTCATGTATTCTGAGCCATATTCAAATAAGAGTTTTCTGCAATGAGCGTCTTCTGCGATGATGTGGTAAACTTAGGATACACTTGCATAGCCAGCCAAATACGAGTCACCCAACAAAAGAGAAAGCTAGGAGGAGATTAGATTGGATCGTGATTCAAAGAGATGAGGTGATGGAGGAGCTGGCCCTGCTGTGTGTGGCCAAAAATGAGGCATCAATGACCAGTTATGTTAATCAGACACCTGCTATAAACAATATGATCATAGGAAGGTTAATAAACAGTACCAGGCAAGTGTCTGTTATGAGTCAGCAGAAATGGACTGTTTAATCAGAGCAAATGTTTAATTATTAAAAAGGGTTATTATTCTAATTGTTAAAATAAAAATAAAACGATGATAACTAGGATGAGGTCCCTATATGGGGACTGTTTCTGCTAGTGCTGCATGTAATGAATTTTTAAAACCACTGGCTGACAGCTTCCATCCAAGAAATTAATATTTTTAACAATTTCTGATGACAAATGCATTGAAATTAAATATACAGATTCATTTCATCAATACAGACATACCTCAAGCTATTGTGTGCTTGGTTCCAGACCACCACAATAAAGTGAATATCACAATAAAGTAAGTTAAATGAAGTTTTGGTTTCCCAGTGCATATAAAAGTTATGTTTGCCCTAGAGTCTATTAAGTGTGCAATAACACTGTCTAAAAAACATTTATATACCTTAATTAAAGAATACTTTATTGCTAAAAAATCGTTAGCCATCTTCTGAACCTTCAGCAAGTTGTAATATTTTTGATATTGGAGGATCTTGCTTTGATGTTGATGGCTGCTGACTCTTCAGGGTGTTGGCTACTGAAGGTTGGAGTGGCTGTGGCTATATCTTAAAATAAGACAATATTGAAATTTGCCACATCAATTGACTTTTCCTTTCATGAAAGTTTTTTCTGTTGCATGTGATGATGTTTGATAACATTTACCACAGTAGAACTTCTTTCAATTTATCAACTAAGTTGATGTAATCTTCTAAGCCCTTTATTGTCATTTCAAAAATGTTCAACAGGAATAGATTCCATCTCAAGAAACCACTTTCTTTGCTTATCCATAAAAGCAACTCCTCATCCATTGAAGTTTTATCATGAGATTGCTGCAATTCAGTCACATCTTCAGGCTTTACTTCTAATTCTAGTTATCCTGCTTTTCCCTCCATATCTGCACTTACCTCCTCCACTAAAGTCTTGAACACCTCAAACTAATCCATGAGGGTTTGTATCAACTTCTTCCAAACTCCTGTTAATGTTGATATTTTGACCTCCTCTCATGAATCATGAATGTCTTCATGGCATCTAGAATGTTGAATTCTTTCCAGAAATTTTTCAATTTACTTTTCCCAGATCCATCAGAGGAGTCACTGTCTATGGCAGCTATAGCCTTACAAAATGTATTTCTTAATTAATAAAGACTTGAAAGTCAAAAACAAAGCAAAACAAGACTTGAAAGGCAAAATGACTCCTTGATCATTGGGTTGCAGAATAGATATTGTGTTAACAGGCATAAAGCAACATTAACCTCATTGCACATCTCCATCTGCGCTCTCGGGTGACCAGGTGCCTTGTCAATGTGTAGTAATTTTTTTTTTAAAGATTTATTTATTTTATTACATATCTCCCCTTCCCCCAGCTGCGGCGACGCGCCGAGACTGGTCACTGCGTAGGCGCGGCCTTCCCCGCCTGTGGGCGGCTTCTGCTTCCATTCACGGCCGGCTTTCAGTTCGCGGGTGGCTGGCTGCGCTCCACCTGCGGGCGACCTGCCCTGCCCGTGGCGGCTTTTGCCCAGTCCGTGGCAGCTTTTTGCCCTGCCCACGGCGGCTCTGGCCCGCCCACGGCGGCTTGCCATTCTCAAGGCGGTCTGCCTGCTAGGAGAGGTCCCCGGGAATCGAACCCAGGGCCTCCCATGTGGTATGCCGGTGCCCTATCCACTGGGCTATCGAGCCGGCCCCTGTAGTAATCTTTTGAAAGGAATCTTTTTTCCTAAGCATTAGTTCTCAACAGTGGAATTAAAAAATATTCATTAACCATGTTATAAACAGATGTTCTGTCATCTAGGCTTTGTTGTTCAATTTATAGAGCATAGATAGAGTATATTTAGCATAATTCTTAAGAGCCTTAGGGTTTTCAGAATGATAAATGAGTATTGACTTCAACTTTTAGTCATCAAGTGCATTATCCCCTAACCAGAAAGTCAACCTGTCCTTTGAAGCCAGGTGTTCATTTCTCCTCTCTAGCTATGAAATTCGTAGGTGGCATCTTCTTCCCATATAAGGTTGTTTAATCTACATTGAAAATCTGTTGTTTACTGTAGCCACCTTCATTAATTATCCTGGGTAAATCGTTTAAATAACTTGCTGCAGCTTCTAAATCAGCACTTGCTGTTTCACCTTGCCCTTTGATATTATGCAGATGACTTCTTTCCTTAAACCTCATGAACTATCCTCTCTTAGCATCAAACTTTTCTTCTGCAGGTTTCTCACTTCTCTTAGCTGTCATAGAATTGAAGAGAGTTAGGGCTTTGCTCTGGATTAAGCTTTGTCTTAAGGGAATGTTGTGGCTGGTTTGATCTTCCATCCAGACCACTAAAACTTCCTCCATATCATCAATAAGGTTGTTTTGCTTTCCTATCATTCGTTCACCGGAGTAGTATTTTGAATTTCCTTCAAGCACTTTTCCTTTGTGGCTAACTGTTTGGTGTAAGAAGCCTAGCTTTTGGCCTAATTCAGCTTTCAACATGCCTTCTTTGCTAAGCTTAATCATTTCTAACTTTGATTTAAAGTGAGAGACTTGCAACTCTTCCTTTCACTTGAACACTTAGAGGCCATCGTAGGGTTATTAAATGGCCTAATTTCAATGTTGTATCTCAGGGAATAGGGAGGTCTGAGGGGAGGGAGAGAGACAGGGAACAGCCAGTCAGTGGAGCAGTCAGAACAAACACAATACTTGTAGATTAAGTTCATCTTAAACGGGCTTGGTTTTCGGAGCCCCCCCAAAATTAGAATAGGAACATCAGAGATCATTGATCATGGCTCACCATAACAGATAATGAAAAAGTTTGAAATATTCTGAGAACTACCAAAATGTGACACAGAGACACAAAGTGAGAACATGCTGTTTTGAAAAATGGCGCCGATAGACTTGTTTGGTTCAAGGTTGCCACAAGCTTTCAATTTGTAAAAGAAAATGCAATGTCTGCAAAACACAGTAACACAAAGGGCAGGAGAATGAGGTATGCTTGTACATCTAATAATTTCTTTATTTCTCTCTCCCACTGGATTGTAAGCACCTTGGGGATAGTGTCACTGTCTTATGGCTTTCTATCCTCAGGATTAGCGCTAAATTTAAGGATAATTGATATATATTTGTCGAAGGGAAAGAAGAAGGGGCAGATGGAAAGGAGGGAAACAGGAATGGATTGGGGGGAAAGGGAAAGGAGAGGAAGGAAAGAATAAAAGAAAAAGAAGTAAGGAAAGAAGGAAAGAAACAATGAGAGAGGATTCTAGCATTTTTTACTTTTCAGAGTGTGAAACAAACAGTTAACAAGAACAGAGAAAAAAAACTCTTCTCAAATGCTCATCTTATTTACTGTCTTTCCTTACTATTTGAGATGATTTAGAGAGGACTTTACTCAGAGCTGATCACACTCATCCTCAGAGGTGAAACTCACATTATTCCTAAGTTATGGGTTTACTAACTGCACATCATCAAAGAGAAAAAAACAAATAGATCTGCATACAAACTTATCATACATTGAATATAGTAAGTCATCATGTTGACACAAAGTTAAAACTTCATTTTTACAATTCCTGAGTACTACTTTTTCACATGAATTCTGATCTTGTCAAATTCTATTGAATATATAAATGAAATTCAGAAGGTTTTCTAAAAATAGATTTTTTCTTAAAATATCATTGCAAATAAGTTCCAAATGTTATTAGCCTACCACTCCCCTCCCCCAAAGAAATAGTGGTAACTATAATAGAACATTAAAACAAAGCAGCCTATACATTTTAGGAATCTGTCCCTCTACCTGGAGAGTTTTATAGTTTAAAACAGAATATGACATTAAATGATCTTCTAATAAATACGTGTGTGTACTTTTGTGTGTGTGTGTGTGTAGATAACGCAATAGCTAAATAATTCTTAATGGAAGAAGTTATTAGCCTTTTTTCTTTTAACCTGAAAATAGATTTGATTGCCTAGTTAAGACAATAGCTAATTCAGAGTTAAGCCACGATGGCAGCTACCATCAGTGGTAAAGTAGAATAGTAGGAAAAATTAAATGGATATAATTTAAGATTTAGGATTTAACTTAAAATTTCAATCTGTTTACAAAGATACTCTCTCATGATTAATATCATACTTCAAAACTACTCTTACTGTTCTTGCAGTTTACTTGGTCCAGGTGTCTGTTCCATATCCTCTCTGCTGTTGTCATGGGTACATACAGTTTTTTATACCATTCACTTATTCAAGAAATATTGATTGATCATCTCATATGCCTGATGCTATTTTATGTTCTATGGATATGGCATGAATAAAGCAAAGTCCCTGTCGTCATGAAGCTTACATTCTAGTGGGAGAGGAAAACAAATATATAAAGTCAGTGCTAAGTGCTATGAATAAAAATATAGCATGGTAAGGGGATGTAGATCATAGAACAATGTGAGGGCTTTTTAAAATATAGGGTGCACAGGAAAATCTTTTCTATGAAGGTGATATTTGAACAGTGACCTGGATGAAGTGAGAGGAAGCCAGGCAGATGACTGCACATATTCTCTAAGGCAGGAGTACATATGGAGAGATAGCAAGGAGACCACAGTGTCTGGATTTGAGAGAGTGAGTCAGAGAGTGGAAGGAAATGAGAGTAGAATGCTCTCTAGGGACCAGATCATAAAGGACCTTGGAGGCCATGTTCAACACTTTAGGTTATATTCTAAATGTGACTGAGTGACTTCATCTGATTTAGGTTGCAACAGAACTTCCATGACTGCTGTATGAATAGACTGCAGGGTATTGTGGTAGAAACAAGGAAGTAGGCTAGGAGGCTATTGTGGTGGATCTAAGTGAGAGAGAATGTAAGATTAGACAAGTAGTTTACAGTCGGGGGCTGATAAGAGTGATTCATTCAGGAACCTCTTGAGTGAAGCATTTCTTAACCTTGTGGGTTCCTTGCAACTAAAACCTGGCCCAGGTCCAGAAGATGTTCTTTGTAGAGCTGTGGGCTTTTGGTGATAGTGATAATCTTTATTTGGAACATGGCACTGCCTCTAAAATCCCTTTAAAATGTGGTATGGCTTGTAGGAAAACACTGTTGGGCAATGTCAATGAAAGTATGAGATGGGATGAGATTTTTATGATTTAATGAAAAAATGTCACTGATCAGTTCAAGAACAGTTAAATATAAAAATTTAACAGCAGAACATTTCAAATGAAGAAAATCTCACTTTTAAAATTTATTATTCCTTACCCAATAATATTTGCTTTTAATAATGTATCTTGCTCATTCCCTGTTATGATTCTATGCTCAATTTCTCTTTACTTTCACTTTTTGGCTACTTTTCCCCTTATTAAAGAGTATATTATTTAATGAGACCTTTTCAGAGCATCAGAATCAAAGGAAACACTTTTACTTCCAAAAGGAAAAGTTTCTCTTCATGCCCTTGTAAGACTCATCTTGAATAATACCATCCTGGCTCCAGAGAGTTCCATAGGGCCTCTAAAGTTATCTTACAGACTGAGGATTTAAATGAACCTAGGACAAAACGGTGGGATGTGAAAATTTTTTTTTAAAGACTCCTCCATCATCTTCAGTACCCTCATACTCATTTTCTGTACCCAGAATCCTAATTTCCATTTTCTGCTACCTGAATTCCTTAGGTTTCTCTTTTCCTAATTTACTCTCCTGCTTTAACGTTCTTGATTCTCCCAAGATAAGCCAATTGACTGATTACCTTTTTACTTATTTTCCGAGTTTGAGATAACTTACATTATTCAGTAATAACTGATTAAACAGTGATTTGTGTATAATATTATCCTTTCCATATAGAAGATATGCAATTTTACAAAACTCTTTAATGCCTGATCCCAAAGGATGGATAATTGATGATTTTTGGGAGGTCAGCAAGGGAGCCTTTTGGGTTCTTCATGGTACCTTCGTTGAGCAAGTTGAATATTCCATTCAAAATCAAGATAGTCTCTCATGGAACCCCATGCAACACAATTAACTACTTACTATGTGCAAAATGACTTGGAAAGCAATATTGTTAATAGGTAAATTGCTGATATCAGGAAGAGGAAAGTGGCATGATTATTTAAACATTCTCTAGAAAATTATATTGATTTTTGGTTCACATTGTTGCCTGGCTGTGTCTGTATTAGTCTAGTATGGCATGGTGGATGCAAACAGAACTGAGTGAGATAGAAATGTGTTTTAATTCTGGTTCCAGCTATACTAACTAGCGTATAATGTTGGGCAAGGAACATTTTGAAACTCATTTCTTCATTTACAAAATAGAATAATATCTACTAAGGTTGACAGATTACATATTATATATAAAGCAACATATCTATAGTTTCATAAGTGTGAATTGCTTCACATCATTTCCCCCTCCTATTCTGTGGAATATACTCGACTATCAAATCTGCTCTTGTGGGTATGGCCAACATCATGTTTAGTCTAGTACTTCCAATTTGATGGGAGTGGCAATCATTTTATTGTAGGTTATTCCCTCCTGGGTTTGGTATCACTATTATAATTTAGTTCTTGCTGTGACCACAATTACAAGAGTCCAATTTGTTATGTAACTAGATTGTCCTTACTGTGCTGATCTGTAACTGTTCTAAAACCTATATTATATGTAATTACTTTTTTGAGAGGTTATAAAAATAAATAATAGACTCGATTATCTACATTTTTATAATAAATGACAGCCTTAAAATAGAATATAACATTTATCAATAAGTAAAGGTATCAGAAACGAGAAAATAAAATAAGCATACTAAGATGATTATTTTTTGTTCTGGATATTAATCCTTCACATTCCTAGTTAACTACATATTAAAAATACTGCCATAAAATATATTTTTATGGAATTTCCTTGTTTCAGTGTTTGAAAATTTATTCAATTGTCAAAAGCAATTTTAACTTGTCTAAATTCTGTCTAAGGCATGTCATCCTTATATTATTTATTAATAAATTAAACATGGATTAGCATCTCATGTTGATTACACAGAGAAGTAGGTTACATTTTGTTTAGATTTGATTTTCATTTCTGTAATTCAAGCAGGCTGCACCCTATTTGAGGAGTAATAATTTTACACAGTTGTATAGTTTTGAATATTTTCACAAGGGATAAAGCCTTTTTTGACTAAATAAATCATGTTCTTTTGTAAAAAGTTTTAAAAAATTTATTCTTCATACTTACATATGCATTTGAAAGTACTCTTTATGGTCATTGATTATTTTACAGAATGGAATCATATGCATTTCTCTAAATCTTTTCTCACTTAGAAATGCATCATGAGAATCGTCTAACTCTTTTTGACATTCTATGATGTGAATACACCCCAATTTATTCAGTCATTCTCCTATTGTTCAGTGCTTTTATTTCTGTGGGATGGATTTTGCAGTGAGGTTAGTGGATCAAAGGATGTAATTTTTTTTAAAAATTTGATTAATATGTACAGAATGATTTTTAAGAAAGGGTTTAACAATGCAAAGTTCCACTGGCAATGCTTGAGAATATCCTTTTGTTTCCCCTGAATTCCCAGTAGCAGATATACCTGCAATTTGATGAGTGAAGAATGATGTGAATTTACTTTCATTTACATTTCTCTTTGTTTCAATTAACTTCTTTTCATATTTAGAGTTTCTTCTATGAATTGTTTATACATTTTGCCTATTTTTTCATTTTTGCCTTTGTCTTAATGATTTTAATGTGCTTTTCACTATATTGTATGTATTAGTCTTTCGCCTTTTATATATTTTATAACCATTTCCTTGGTCATTTAATTATGCCCTTTGTTAATGTTCTTTTTGTAATGCAAAAACTTAAAATTTCTAGGCAGTCAATGTATATATCTTTTCTTTTATACTTTAGTTTTCATTTCTTGTTCAAAAAGGTTTCCCAGGGGCTGGCTGTATAGCCCAGTTGGTAGGGCGCCGGTTTACCACATGGGAGGCCCTGGGTTTGGTCCCTGGGCCTCCTCGAATGGGCAGACCGCCTCGAGAAGGCAAGCCAACGTGGGTGGGGCATGCCGCCACGGGCAAAGGCAAGCCCCCCCAGGCGGGGAAAAAGGCAAGCCCCTGCGGGAAAAAAGGCAAGCCCCTGCAAGCAAGGGCGAGCCCCCAGGAGCAGGTGGGCCGCGGCGCCAGTGAGCTGACTCGGCAGGTCGCCCTAGCAGGGGGAGACAAGCAAACACAGAGGAACGCAGAGAAAAAATGAACACAGCAAGAACAAGCAAAAAGGGGGGGATGTATAATAAAAATAAATCTTAAAAAAAAGGTTTCCTAAACTCTAAGTTATACATATAGCCTACTAAAATTTTCTTCTAATAAAATGATTATATTTTACATATATTTAATACATTGGAATTTACATCTGGACATGGTGTGAGATAGGGACTGAACTCTGTTTTCTTCCAGATGGATATCTACTTATATTAACATCATTTAATGCGTTAACTGTCCTTTGCCCACTAAATAAAATTACCAACTTTTCTTATATTATATTCACATATATGCTTAGATTGTGATAAGGACTCTTTATTCCGTTGAACTTATCTATGCTAGATTTTTTGTTAGGAATGAATGCTGGATTCAATCTATTGCCAAGCCAGTTCAGCATCTACTGATCACATGCCTTTTCTGTTTTAATATTTTGATTCAATACAATTTATTGATAGATTTTTCTGGCATTGAATAGTGACTTACCTAGAATAAACCATACTTTTAAAAAATGAGAACCCACTGGATTCTATTTTCTAATATTTTATTTAGAATGTTTTCATCTATTTTCATATGTGAGACTAGTCTGTAGCTATTTTGAAATAGCTATATCAAGTTGTGCTGTTGGTTTTATAAAATAAGTTAAATTTTTTGCATCATTTTCTATGGCTCAGGAAAACATGATTAAAATATTGGAATTACTGGTTCTTTAAAATTTAGGTAAAATTGTGTTATGGAACATTTGGTACAGGTGCCTCTTTAAGAGAAAGATCACCGGTTACTGCTTAAATCTACTTTAAAGCAATTACTATATTAATGTTTGGATTAATAGTGGTAATTTATATTAGCTTTAGGAAATGATTGATTTCCTTTAGATTTACAAGTATATTATAATCAAATTGTTTTTAATGTCCTATAATTTAATATTTTCTCATATTCTTATTTTTTGTGTTATTTGTTTGGTTTTTAAGCACTTTAAGATGATTTTTAAGTTCCTTTAATAATGAAGGGATATAAAGCTATAAATTTGAGCAAAGTAAAGCTTTAGTTATTTTCATGGTTTTGGTATGACACATTCTCCTTTTCATTCCTTTCTAAATAGAGGGTATTTTCAGTTTCTTTATTTTAACTATTTATTTTTCAAGGTAAAACTTACATGCCCTAAATTGCACAAATATTAAGTATATGGCCAGATGAATTGCACATATGTGCACACCTTTGTAACTACTATCTAGATCAACTGGGAGGACATTTACAGGCACCCTAGAAGGTTGCCTGTGTCCTTTCTCAGTCAAAACACCACTCACAAGAGGTACCGGTAAATTGACTTCTACCACCACAACTGCTTTTCACATCTTCATATAAATGGAATCATACAGTATATGTTTTTCTGTGTCTGACTTCTTTAACTTTTATCACCTGTGGGTATCATCTATGCCATTGTGTGTGACTGTATTTTGTTCTTTTTTGTTGTTGTTTGGAATTCCGTTGAATGAATCTGTCATAATTTATTTATCTCATCTCCCATTGATGGACATTTGCTTTATATACTGTTTAAGGCTGAACATAAAACTGTTATGAACATTCTTGCACTTATCTTTTGGTGGACATACATACTCATTTCTTTAGGATATATGCTTTGCAATGGAATTGCTAGATTGCTTCAAGTATTACTTTAGAAGTGTGTTCTTAATTTCAAAGAAGTTAAAATATTTTAATTCATCTTTCTATTAATCATTTCTAATGTTATTGGATTATGTTCAAAGGAGCTATAAAAGATCAACTTGGTTTTTAAAAATTATTTTTAAATTTTTGGACATTTGAAAAACTATTCAACTATGTTTATTATTTTTTTATTTGATTTTGTTATGTCTTTACCAGTTTTTTTTCTATTAGATCATTAGGGTTCTGAAAGTGAATAAAAGCTCCCATTATGGAATTTATTAATTTTTATTAATTTCAATTAATTATTCTTATAATTATAATAGATTTGCCTTATGTATTTGGCTGATGTTTGGTACATAGAGATTTATGATTATATTTTCTTCAAATTTTATGCTTTACCATCATTCCATTCTATCCCTCTTTATTCTGTTTATTTTAACCTTACATGTCACCAATTCTAAAATTAATATTGGCACTCTGACTTTTTAATTTATTTGCCTGCTATCTCTTTGCCCAATCCTTTATTTTCAATATTCTTCTATCACTTTTTAAAATTCTTATTTGATAGATTACATATTGGATTTTTGTTTATCAATCAATTATTTTATGTTTAAAATATATCTTTGTTTCCTTTTATCCCTTTTCCCTATATTTTGCTGGTTCAATTAGGTTACTTTTTTTCTTTTTCCTATGTTAATTAACAAGTTGTGCTGCAATATTTGATTCGATCAATTTTAATCATCCCTTTCTATTTGACCATAACTTAACATATATCTGTCTGCTATTATGCATGAACAAGATAAACATTTCCATCTACTCCTTTCACTCTAGGATGCTTTTACTCTGCCTTCTTCCCTATTCTTAGGTTTTTCAGAGATAATTATTTTTAATTCCAGAGTATTAGATTTTTCCCTCACAGTATTAATATTCTGTTTCTAGGATTCTTATTTAGAGTTTGGTATCTGCATAATCTCAAATTCTTTCTCATTATCTATTTTTATTTAAATCTATCCTCTATAGCTCTCTGTCGATCAATCGATTGATCGATATTGTTGTAGATATTCCAGGGTTATTGCTCATCGCTGTCTCCTCTGCCCTTCATCTTCCTGTCTTGTGATTTTTCTTCTGATTCATTTTTTGTTGATCATTATCCTCACATAAATACATGGGTAATGTGGTCCCAAAAACCTTGCATTTCTATAAATATCTTAGTTTTTCCTGACATGTGAGCTATCCCTTGGCCACGTTTTCTTTCCTTTCTCTTGGCAGTTTGAGAATATTATTCTATCTTCTAACTTCATATGTTGGTGACAAGAAGTGCAATGCCTGTCTATTTTTTTTCCTTTGTAACTAATTGCAATTTCCAATCTAGAATCATGTAAGATGGTTTTTTCTTCTTTATCTTTAAAGTTTAGGAATTTTTCCCGAATATACCTATTTCTGTGTCTTCTCTTATCATTCCTGATGAGAACTCTGGAACTTGGTAAACCCTTTCAACTTGTAGACGCATCTTGATTGATTGAGGTAAAATTCTTTTCTATTACTTGAATATAGCCATTCCTCCTGCCAATTAGATTCTCTTTATGAAACCTCTATGTACATATTGTATTTCTTGGGTCTGATTGACATGTTGCTTATCTTTTCTCAGGAGGTATTAAACTTTTTTTTCTCCTACTTATGTCTTGAAATATTTCCCCCATTCATCTTCCAGGTTACTAAATCAGCCTTCATTAGTGATTATCCTCTTTAATTCACCCACTGAATCTTTAAATTAGAAACATATATTTTGTAATTTTGTTGTTACAGAAAGCCTTTTTTGGTCTTTAACTGCACTTGAATATTCTTACTGTACTTTGTTCAAGTAGTTTTCTTGTCTACCAGAAATTCTATTTCATTAGGAGCCATCTGTTTTGGATGCTTTATTTCTTCTTCTCCTACCTGGCTCTTGGATTCCTGGAATGTAGAGTTATTTTCCTTTGACTTCTTTTTTTTTTCATGTACAGCTGTGTTTATTTGAACAATAAATTTGAAACTCTTGCCTTAGGCAAGGGTACTACAGTAATTATATCAGGGATAGACAATCTCCTACTCTGTCAAATATATAAAAGTTCCTTTTGCACTTTCCTCAACACTGATGGGCAAGTAGATTCAGTCCACATTTGCTTTGTTCTATCTACTGAGTTAACCCAAGCTGCTTCTTCAGAGACTCTGGCATCTCAAGTGGAGGAGGACGAGGGAGCCTGAAGTAGACCTTCACAGAGTCATAGATGAACCACTGTAGTGCAGTCAAAGTGCCAATCATGATGATACGGGCAAAAAGTCCCTTCCACACACCTTTAAATCCAAGTCTCTGGAGGACCTCAGAAGCACTGCTACCTTTTTCTTTATACAACACAGATACCACAGAATCAGCAGGGTGAGAAACAATTGCACAGAAGACTCCAGCTATGTTACCTGCCACAAATGTTACAACAAGCGCTCCAGCTTTGAACATTCACTTGGGGCCTGGGAACCACAAACTTGTACAGTGCTTCAATATATGTTCAAAGCAGGCAAACTTCATCATGGTGTATGGTATCTGTCTCATCCAGAGAGGAGCAACCCCTTTGTAGAATGCTGTTAAGCCTTCTTCCTTATACATTTTGGGAACCACTTCCCTCAAAATGTTGGCATAACCTGGTTGGGTTTGAATTTTAACCTTAGCAGCTTCCATAGGAGCCAGAGCAATGTCAGCAAAGAATTCAGCACTGGCAGAGGCAGCCAAATACAGTGATGTGTGCCGGAGATAGCGTTTTCCTCTCCAACATGTTGCTATACAGGCCTTTGAAGACTTCATAGAAGCCAAACTTGCAAAGCCCTTGCATGGAGTAGCCATTGAAAGTCGGAGCCCAGCCTTTAGCTAAACCATGAACACCATCCTTTTTTAGTGTAACGGAGAATCCATTAAATATGCCCCTGTACTTTTGGGGATCCACCTGCATTCGGCATTTCACTAAATCCAGAGGAACAACAGCAGTGTGTGTCAGACCACAACTTAAAAAGCCAAAGCCAAATAGTGCATAAAACTTCATAGAGCCATAGTCACAACTGTATTCTTCCACAGCGGCAGCTGCCAGTTGAGAGAGCGGCGGGGCAGGCCGGGGGCCCGGCGGGCCTGCTGCTGGAGTCGGTGAGGCTATCGTGCACCAGCTGAAGGTGCCGCACGTTGAACAGGTTCCCCTGCGCCAGATGTGCCACGGACGAGAGCATGCTCCTAAGATGGCGAACACCCGACCGCTACCTCGGAAAGGATGAGGCTCACTCCTTTGACTTCTTACGGTTCTTTATACCTTGGCAGCCAAGGCCAGCTGCTGGAGGACCTTAAGTTATAACAGTCTGGAGAATGCTGGCAGGAGCAGTGGTCCTGCCCTATGTATTTTCAGGGACTGTCTGGTAAGCTGGCAGTCCCCAGTAAGGAACCGGGGAGAATTGGAAGAACTCTGTCTGCTCTTTGGCGATCGCAATGTCAAATGCTCTGTCAGCCTTAGGTGTCAGAACCTCTTGGCTCACCTATTGGCCATGCTGAAATTCTTCCAGTACAAGCAGGACTAGCATATTCTCTCTGGAATAGGCAGCCCTTTGTTTCCAAGTTCTTCTCATTCCTGGATGAAGCTCTCTCAGAATAAGAGTGGTATCTGATTCTTTCCCCAGGATTCTACACCTCAGCCTCCAGAGGAGTCACCTGACCTAGGTAGAGCCCCAGGCCTCCCTCAGACCCTCCCTAGCCTAGAGAACAAAGCATGCTCCACTTGGACTGGAGTATGAAAGGACAGCAAAGGGCCAATATAACCTGATTAATTTACTCAGAAACTGTTATCGTCATTTCACAACATGGAAAACTGAGGCATTATAAAATTCATTGTGTGCTGCCATAGCCTTTTATGTTATTTTTGTTACAGATACTTAATAATAGGTTATGTTTTGGAAAAGTAACTCAGTCAAATCTTTGTCTAAAGGGTCAACTGACTTAGAGATTTCTGCAACACACTGACATCTGAATGAATTTTATCCTAAAACTCTGATTTTTTTTGAGGAAACTTTAAAGATTCTGAAATTAAACCAAAATAAATCATTCCAAAATGTTGGGTACTTTTTCTTTCTGTCTCTGAGATGGAAACTGAATTATTCTTTATGGAAATTGTGAGCAGGTAACTATTTGCATGGTAGAAAAATAAGAGGAACATTTTTAAAAATTATTTTTTTTCTTTTTCTTCTTCCTTCTCCTCCTCCTCCTCCTCTCCTTCTTTTTCTTCTATTGCATGGTTTCTAAGAGAGATAGCTGAGAGGAAAATTGAGGAGGCCGACTATTTCCTTCCAACCTCTCATTCTCTCATAGCCTGGATTTGAGGCCTTGTGTAAAGAGGGGTTATGCCTTTGATCAGAAGGAACTATTCATGAATAACTTTGTGAGACTTTGGGTAAAAGCTATTCTTACGTCTTTTAGGTATTTTAACCTTACATGTCACCAACTCTAAAATTAATATTGGCTGTGAGAAAACACAGTCCAGAGTTGTGTTGGTTTGAGTCTTTTGTGGACTCCAGAAAATTATGTTCTTACATTGAACCCTATTATGAACCTGTGAGTCGATCATTAGATCACTAAATGGCCATTTGATTAGATTGCTGTAGTAAGGCATAGTCCAGAATGAGTCTTGATCCTCTTCCTGTAGTCCTTTATAAATGGAGGAATAAAAGCCACAGCTTCTGGAAAGCAAGTCCCCAGAGAATAGTGCCCCATGGGAGGACTTAACTCAATTTGGGACCAGCCAGTCATTTTAGTATAAGTCAGGATGGGAAATGCAGTTATCCAGAAAGGATCTGTGGAAAATCCTATTGTCTGATGATTGGGACCTCTGTGAACTGCATACAAAACCAACAAGCTTTTTGTGAGATATGTGTGAACAAAACCACTGCCAACCTGGATTGAAAGGGACAGAAAAGGGAGAGATTGAAGGAAAAATGACTTTAAGGGCAAAACTTTGAAAGCTGAGGTCTGGACTTAAGATAAACTCTCAGGCCAAGAGAGAGACCCTAACTATGTATGTGAAAAGGGAAGTATGCCTTGGCACTTGGAGAGGGTGGGCCTTCTGACTCTTTGTTCAGGAAGAGTGCTGTTGCCCCAGACTTCAGTGAGGGTAGAACACATTCCTTGGGAATTGGCGAGAGATTGGTCCCTACCCCACTGTGATAAGGAAGTTGAGCCTGTGTCTTGTAGATTGGGGAGACTGTGGCTGTCACCCCAGTGTTCACAGAGGGTGAGGGCTAAAGGTTGGCCACCACTCAGATGCTTATTGAAGGTTAAGCTGAAAAGGTGGCTGTTGGGAAAGCTCTTGGAAGGAGTGGGCCTGCCACTCCATCAGGCCCCGAGGAGAAGAATATGGTTCTATAGGTGACTCTCGGACTTTTAAATCTAATGGAGTATGCCCTACAGATTTCCAGAACTGCTTGGGACCCATGATCCCTATTTTCCTTCCAATTTCTCCCTAAAGCAATGGGAATGTTTATCCTGTGACTGTCCCTTTTTGTATATTGGAAGCAGATAACTTGTTTTATAATTTTCACAGGTCCACAGCCTGAGTGGAATTTTGCCCCAAGACTGCATGCCTCTAATAATTTTGATGAGATCTTGTACTTAATACTGTACTGAAATGTTTTAAGGTTTTTGAAATATTGTGGTGTAATGAATGTATTTGCATAAGGAAAGAACATGTATTTTTAGGGTCCAGCAGGTAGAATGTGTTGGTTTGAGTCTTTTGTGGACCCCTGAAATTATGTTCTTAAATTGAGCCTGTTGTGAAACTTTAATTAGATTTGATCAGTTAAGGGCCATTTGATTAGATTGCTCCAGTAGGGCATGACCCAAGGCAGGTCTTAATCCTCTTACTGGAGTCCTTTACTAACTGAGGAATAAAAGCCACTGACATAAAACAAAGCAGCAGAGACACAGAGAAGCTTCTGGAGTTGGAATCAATGAACCCAAGAGAGAGAAAAGCCATAGAAGGAGCAGCCCAATGATGAAGTAATGAGGCCTGGAGGATAGGGGAGAGATGAGTGGACACTGCCATTTGCCTGATCACCCACAGCTGAGCTTAGAGAGAAAGTGAGCCTCAAGAAGAAGGGAGAGACAAACAGAGCTGCTATTGTGCCTTACCATGTGGCAGGAGTGCAGGATTGCCAGCAGCCAACCTTGGGAGAAAGAGGTTCACCTGATGTTGATTTGAACATTTTCCCCAGCCTCAGAACCATGTGCTTATACATTAATAAATCCTGTTGTAGAAGCCAACTCATTTTTATTGTATTGCATTGGCAGCATTTAGCAATATGAAACAAGAGTGAATTATTGAACCCTTCTGCCCCCTTGGCCCCAAAGTCTCATAGAGGCCATCAGCAGAGAGCTGCATTGCCCAGAGCAGAAGGAAAGATAGGGGCACCTGATAAAGGGATGTACTTATGGACAAATAGGAGAGGAAGATGTCCCTCCCAAGTAGCCAGTGGGCACCAAACTTCCAATGAGAAGCAAAGTGGAAAAGCATGAGTTGATTGTGTCTACAGCCATGTGATACATATTCTGGAGACTCCAAAAAAACTAGGGAAGACCCCAAGAAATGCATTAAGTCTTATAACCATTCAGTTAGGGTTAAGGGCTTTTAGAATTTATGCATTAACACTAAGGATACTGTGTTTATACTGACCGGTTGGTGACACCTGGGTCATTCAAATTACATTTA
The DNA here is from genome assembly GCA_004027955.1 of Chaetophractus vellerosus. Taxonomy (NCBI): domain Eukaryota; kingdom Metazoa; phylum Chordata; class Mammalia; order Cingulata; family Chlamyphoridae; genus Chaetophractus; species Chaetophractus vellerosus. The sequence continues at coordinate 5,482 of PVKH010004858.1, read as the reverse complement.
TTTTGTGCACAAGGAAAGGAACATCTGGTATATTCTCTAGTCCCTTGAGATGGTACATTTTAGCCTCAATTTCCCCACTGCTCTTAGCAGCAGTTTCATCATTTTCCTTCTTCTCTTCCTCACCATGGCAATATTTCTGCCAGAGAAACATTGTCTGGTTGATAAGAGTTTGGACTCAGGGTAGGCTAATCATATAATTTATCCTCCCAAATGGGATGCTTTAAGGATAAAGGGCATGCTATTAATAATTACACTGGAGCAACAGGAAGAATTTCAAATTTCCAGAGTAAAGAAGGACATATTGTCAGCTGGTCTCTGAAATCTGACCATGTGAGTTTAAGAGTTCTGTACCTGCCAGTCAAGAGAGCCTTGGTATATTACTCAATGTTTCTTTACCCTGATTTTCTTATCTTCATAAAAAGATAATAAAAAGAGATTGTGGCAAGATGGTGGAGTTTGGAGCTCCAGGATTCAGTCCTTCCACCAGAATAAGTATTAAAGAGGCAGGAACTGTCTGGAACAACTATTTTAAAACTCGAAACTCTGGAGGCCAGAAGAAAGCAATACAGCATCCAGGGAAGAGCAAGAGGACGAGACTGAGAAATTATGGTAAAGAACAATAAATTGCTCTTAGCACAGTGACTACTGGCACTCATCCCTCATTCTTGTTGAAGGCTTCTCTGGGGTCCAGCCCTGGCAAGCTTGCTGGTGACAGAAAGGAACATAAAAATCCTTTTCCCCAATAGCAGTGGTGGACACTGCTGATCACAACTTTTGATTGGTTTCAACAGCTCGCTGGGTTCCAGACTCTGGAGGACGCTCTCTGAGGGCACTCATTTTTCAACAGGCCCCAAACAAAGGCAGTAGTGGCCATTGTTTCAACCTACCCTGCACGGGGCTGAGGAGGCTTCCTCAGGGCTGTGGGGGACAGTTAGTTGAAGGGTTGCATTTGCTGGGCAGTTAGGGAAGCTCAGCTTTGGGGAGTTGTACAAGAAGCTCTTGATGCCCTTCTTATCCCCTACCCAGGGCACATTGGAGCTGGTCTGGGCTCCCTTTATTGGTCCCTGGCCCCTTTTCAGCTGGGAAAGACTGAATTGGGAAAGTCCTTTCAGGTGTGCCCTTCCTCCTAGAATTTGCTCTCTAGGCATATATTTTTCTCCTAGGCCTTTTATGTGTTAGTTGTTTTGGAGTGTCCCTGTTTATAGGAGTTTGAATTCCCCTCTATTTCCCAGGAGACAGGCTTTTCCTCTTCTGGGTGTTTGAAGCAGGCAAGCCTATGTCCAATACCCTTTGCTTCTATAGTTTCTTACACTTCTTTTATAGTTTTAAGCTGCTTTTTCCTACCAAAGGAGTGTAAGAAACTATAGAGGTGGAAAGTCTGGGGCCAGTGCTTGCCAGTCTGCTTAAAATACCTGGGGGAGGGAGGTATGTCTCCTGGGGAAAAAAAGGGACAACCAAATTTCTGTAAATAAAGGAACTAAAAAAAAACTAAGAAGCAAAAGCCCAGAATAAGACACGGGCCCAGAAAGACAGAGAAAACCCTGCACACTGTATTTCTCTTGAGTAGGCCTTCCTGATAGGAGGAATGAAGCTCAAGAAAATCTCTGTCCTATCACCAGCTGGTTACAAAATCAAGAGACAAATGTCTCAGGGAACAAATCCCAGAATGAGTAATTTAAAATGTTAAAACATAGTGTGCACAAAAAAGTAAAAGACATAAATAAACAGAAAATGATGGTCTATCCAAAAGAAGAGGATAAAAAACAGAAAATGCCAACCAGAATGTGGACATACCAAAGTCTTTAAATAAATTATCTTAACAGTGCTCAAGGAGATGGAGGAAAATACAGAGAAAGAACTAAATGATACCAGGAAAACAATGTATGAGAAATAGAGAATCTTATTAAAGAGATAGAAATTTTAAAAAGGAACCAAACAGAACTACTGTAGTTGAAGACCAAAATAACTGGAATGAAAGATTCCCAAGAGGGTTTCAAGAGCAGATTCTTGATTCTGGCAGAAGACAATACACTTGAAATGAGTCAGGCTGAGGAATAGAAAACAGAAAGAATTATAGAGAATGAAAACATCTTAAAAGCCTCTGGGACACACCATCTAGCATACCAATATATGTATTATGGGGGCCCCAGAAGGAGAAGAAAGACAGAAAGGGACAGAAGGAATATTCAAAGAAATAATGACAGAGAACTTCCTACACTTAGCAAGAGATGTGGATATGCACATCCAAGAAGCCCAGATAATGTCAAACATGATGAAGATGAAAATTACACCTCATTATATACTGATCACACTATCAAATACATAGGACAAGTGAGATTTCTTAAAGCTGCAAGAGAAAAGTAATGTGTTATGTAGAGGTGAGTCCCAATTATGCTGGGTGCTGATTTCACATCAGAAACCATGGAGGAAAGAAGGCAGTAGGTTGAAATACTTAAAGAACTGAAAGAAAACAATAGCCAATCAAGAATTTTATATGCAGTGAGACTTTCTTTCAGAAATGAGAGATTAAACATTCTCAGATAAACAAAAGCTGAGGGAGTTCATCACCACTAGATCTTCCCCACAAGCAGTGCTAAAGGTAGTCTTCAGACTGAAAGGAAAGCGCATAAGACAGTGGTTCACAGTTGCATAAAGAATAAAGACCTGCGTTAAAAGTAACCATTTGGGTAATTATAAATAGCAGTATTATTGTAGTAAATTGTTTGGTATATAACTCTGCTTCTTACTTACTACAGGAGCTAAAATGCAAATGCATAAAAAGTAATCATAAATATATGGTTTTAGACATACAATATACAAAGATGTAAGTTGTAACAAGTAAAAACAAGGAGTCAGACAGAGGGATATAGGAAAATTATGTGTGTGTGCTATTGAAGTTAAATTTGTATCAAACTAGATATGACTGTTATTTAAATATTTAGGCTTTAAATTTTTAACCCCATGATAACCATGCAGGAAATATATGAAAAATATATCCAGATTAAAAAAAAGTCATTCACTATGGAACAACATGCAACATCAATAAATATAAAAGTAGATATTAATGGAAGAATTGAGGTAGAAGAAATGTATAAGACATATAAAGGCTAAATAGGAAAGTGGCAGAAGAAAGCCCTGCATTATCCAGTATTGACTTTAAATGTAAATAGATTAAACTCTTCAGTCAAAAGGCAGAGATTGGTAGAATCTTACAAGAATTTCTATCTCTTTACTCTCAATAACAAAGGGAAAATGGAAAATTTAGAAATATGTGGAAATTAAATGACATACTCTTAAGCAACTAATGGGTTAAACAGGAAATCACAACCAAAATTGGGAAATACCTTGAGGGAAATGAAAATGAAAATACAACATATCAAAACTTATGGGACACAGCAAACACAGTGCCGAGAGGGAAATTTATAGCTCCAAATGCTTACATTAAAAAAGATGAAAGGCTTCAAATTAGAAACCTAACCTCGAAACTGGAACAATAAAAAAAAGAAGAGCAAACTAAACACAAAGCAAGCAGAAGGAAGGAAATAACAGTAAGAGTGTTGGTAAATAATATAGGATAAAAACACAATAGAGAGAATCAGTAAAACCATAAATTGGTTGTTTGAAAAGATCAATAAAATTGGCAAACCATTAGCCAGACTGAGAAAGAAAAAGAGAGGATAGAAATAATGAAAATCAGAAACGAAAATGAGGACATTACTACTGACTGCCCTGAATTAAAAAGGACTATAATAGGATACTATGAACAACTGTACACAAATAAATTAGATAATTGGATAAATGGATAAATATTTAGAAACATACAAACTGCCTTGACACAAGAAGAAATAGAAGATCTCAACAATCCAATTAGTAAAGAGATTGAATCAATAATTACAAACATCCCAATAAAGAAAAGCCCGAGACCTGATGGCTTCTAAGGGGAATTCTACCAAACCTTCCAAGAAGACTTAATTCCAGTTTTCTCAGTTTCTTCCAAAAAAACTGAAGAGGAAGGAACACTCCCTAATTCATTCTACCATGCCAACATCACTAAGGCTTAAAATGTACAGGATTCCCATCTGGAATAATAGAAATGTTTTGGTAAGGATGGTGATTATGGTAGCACAACATTGTAATTTACGACATTGAAATATATATCTGAATGCGATTATATATATATATGGTAGCAGAATAAAAATTGAAAAAAAAAATCCAAGGAAGTATACTATACAGTGGACCCTAAGTTTAACCATGAACCATAGTTACAAGTACAATTATAAAAATGTTCTATCTTCAATTGCAACAACTGTTCCGCACCAATGTAAGGTGTTAATAATAGTGTGGTATATGGGAATCCAGATTTTATGCATGATTGTTCTGTAAAGCCACAAATTCTCTAATAAAGAAAAAAATAATAAAAAATAGATAATAATGGTACCCACCTTTATTAGTCAGCCAAAGGGGTGCTGATGCAAAATACGAGAAATCGGTTGGCTTTCATAACAGGTATTTATTTGGGGTAGAAGCTTACAGTTAACAGGCCATAAAACATAAGTTACTTCCCTCACTAAAGTCTGTTGCCATGTGTTAGAGCAAGATGGCTGCCGACATCTGCAAGGGTTCAGCCTCCCTCTTCCTCTAAAGCTTCTGTGGTCCCACCTCCTTCCAATATCAGCTGTAGGCTGGGATAAGTCTTATCTCTCTCCTGGGGCTCATTTCTGTCTGGGCTCAGCTGCTCTATTTTCTCCACAAGGTCAGCGACAGACCCTCAGGCTCTCTTCCCGGGGCCTCTGCCATTGTCTATGGAGCCTTGTCTATGGAGCCATCTCTATTCTTCTGTGTTCTTCTCCTGTGTGTTTACTTCCCGGGGCTTCAGCATCCAAAACTCTGTCTCCTCTAAAATTTCATTTTGTCATGCTCCATTGACATGGCCCAATCAAAGTCTTAATTATAATTTAATCAAGTAAAAGTGAAACCTCTAAATCCAATACAATCTAATATGCCCAGAGGAACAGACGAGTTTACAAACATAATCCAATATCTACTTTTGGGAATCACAAACAATTCCAAACTGCTACACCACCCCATAAGGTTTTTGTATGGATTAAACAAGTTAATATACAGAACACTTTGATCAGTGCCTGGCATATTGTTAAGTGCTTCAAAGTGTTAACTATCATTACCAAACCATCACTATTTGAGGGGCATGACTTAACCAAGTCAACTATATATTGTTTAATGGGTATCAAATATGATAGCATTTTAAAAGCATAGTATATTTTAAACAGCAAATTTTTAAGAAAGTGTGTTTCAAGGGTATGGTCTGATTCAAATAAAAGCAGTTATAACTCATTTCAAGCAAATAATTAAAATGCATTTTCCAAATCTCTGTAATAAGACAATCTCAACTTTGTATAATACTTTCTTTCTTTTTTTTTTTTAAAGATTTATTTATTATTTATTACATATCTTCCCCCCCCCC
>PVKH010004857.1:0-22806 GCA_004027955.1 Chaetophractus vellerosus | reverse complement strand
GTCCCCGGGAACTGAACCCAGGGCCTCCCATGTGGTGTACCGGTGCCCTATCCACTGGGCTATACAGCCGGCCCCATTGTTGCAATCTTACTTACTATTCTATCCTCATGTTCCTGAATGTGCTTGATGAACCAGCCCCTTAGGATCTTTCTATTCAAGAAAGAGTCTAAATAAAGGGGCTACATCAACCTTCAACTTCTGGGTTTCAGATTCCCTCTGGAAGCAGCAGGTGTTTAGACCCAGGGCTGTGAAGAGCAGAAGAGACTTAAAATATCTTAGTGTTTCTGATTTTTGTATCTTATATATATAGTAGTTTGAGTCAGCTAAATTCACAAGTGCTAATTTCACAAACATTTTTATTTACTTACCAGTATAAGAAACAACCAACTTGATTTTGTGCTTTCCAGGTATATTCATTTCAACCAAATAAAATAGAAACAGTACAGCCAGAGAATTTGGAGACCTTCTGAGATAGAGAAATTGTTAAATTTTGACCTTTCAGATGTTCTTCACTTCTGCTTTACATATTTTGTTTGTACAACACAGCTGACTGAACTGGAGGTCAGGACAGTTTAGTTTGCTGTAAGCTTAAGAAGCAGAGACTATACCATTGCCCTATAAAAATAGAGTCATTATAAGACACTTTATAGTTTAAAATCAATGGGAAAATGATGAATAACCCAATTAAAAATAAGGCAAAAAAGATGAACAGGTACTGCACAAAGTAAGGTAAAACCACTTTGAAGACTTATGACAGCATCTATTTCCATTTGACCATGAACTTCCCTGGTGGCCCAGCATTTGCACTTCTAGTTATTGCACAAAATAAACACATATGCATTAGAGCTAAGGCTTGTCCTTGAGTGTTTATAGAAACATTATTGCTAATAGCACCATAATTGAAATGACTCAAATGTCAAACTATTGAATGTAAAAATAAATTGTCATACATTCACATAATAGAATACTATACAACAACACAGATGAATCTTAGAAACAGTCCAAAACACTGGAAAAATCCTAACATTGAGAAATGCGAACTGTTTCATTTTATTTTTACAAGAGATGAGAAAACAGACAAACCAGGTAATAGGAATATATGGAGTTTTTGGAAGTCAGGGTGACAGGGGTTCCTTTGGAGAGGACGTGGTGACTGGGAAAGGCAGGATGGGAGCTTCTGCAGTTCTGGAAATGTTCCAACTTTGTTTTTGTGTTTTTCTGGAAAATAATCGAATTTCCAGAATATGTTCACTTTGGGGAAAACCACTGAGCCATATATTGTGATGTGTGCACTTTGCTAGAACAATGTTGCATTTCAATCAAATTTTAGTCATTAATAGCAACAAAACCATGACACACTTAGACAGCCTTCCTTTGGTTTGTCTTTCATCAAATGAAGATACTCTACAATATCTTGTATTTACACATTCAATGCATCTTTAACTGAAGATGTGCTTTTTTCCTGAAAAGAAGGAAAAGGCAGAATTACATAGGTAAAATTAATCAGGAATCTTTTCTACCTCAAATAAATCTTAATAAGAAGCTTGTAGTTTTCAAAGAAAAAGCCCTTCGTTAATACACACAAAAAAAAACCCAGTAAAATTTAAAAAGAAAAAGACCTAGCCAACTCCTTTCCCCAGTGGTTACTTCAGTACCATCTGCATGTGAATGTATAGGAATGGTAATGCAAAAAACTGAATGAGTTTTGTTTTGTTTTGTTGTTTTCTGCTGGAGGGCATGTGATGAAATGTATGGAAGAAGAAAACAATTTTTCTAAAACCAGGGGGAATATGTCTCTTCCATTTATAAGGTTTTTGTCTTATAAAATGATCAGTTTAGGAAGACCACTTCAGAGACCCAATGAAAATGCAGAATAATTACAATAGCACAAACTAGCTGCAGTTGGAAAGGGATGATAATATCAGACTGCCTTGGGTTGCATTCTGAGATTGGAGTCTTAGGTTCCTGCACTCTTAAATTGGGCAGGTGGCCATGTGCATTCTTTCTTAGAGTCGGGGTTATCATAAAAGCTACAATACTGTCACTGTATAAAATACTGTATTGATTGCTTCTGTGTTTGCATAAGACAATTTTGTGTTTGTTATTTTAAGCAACCACGCGTGTGCACGCAACATACACAAACATACTTCCTCTAACAAAAAATTACCTTAAATAATTGTCCTTTAATATAACTAAGAAGGTAGAGTCTGGATGAGTTAAGAAGGGAAGAAGAGATGGGGTAGGGTCTTATGGGAGAGCTGGGTGCTGAAGAAAAGAGGGGAGATAGGAGCTTCAGTGACTGTAGTGGAGAACAATTGGGAAAGCGGTCTTTAGCAATATTTTCTTTCCAAGTGGAAGACATGGTGTTTTCTTTTGCTAAAATCTGCTGGGAGTAATATACCAGAAATGGGTTGGCCTTTATAATGCAAATTCGCTTGATTAATAGCTTCCAGTTCTGAGGCTGTGAAAATGTCCAAATTAAGGCATCATCAGAGATGCTGTCACAGGAACCGAAGGCCAGCTGCTGGGGATCCTGGGTTCCTGCCCTGTAATAAGACATAATGGCAGCTCTGCCAAGGTCTCTCCCTTCCCCTCCAGGCTCAGCTGTGGGTGATTAGGCATATGGCTTGTCTCTCCCCTCTCCTCCTCTTTCTCTCTCTCACCCTCTAAGAGAGCCTCTTTCTGTGCCTCTGTACTCTGCTGATTCCAGCCTGCAGCCTCCAGAACCTCTCTTCTGGGCCTCATCTCTTTCAACCTTGCGAGGCATCTGTCTCTGCAGCTTTTCCCTGTGTGTCTCTGCATGTTTCTCCCATGTATAAAGGACTCCAGCAAGAAAACCAAGACCCATCGTGGTTCACAGTGCACTGAAGTAATCCAATCAAAGGCCCCCAATTGAATCCAATCCAATTAAAGACTTCCATGCCCACAGGAAAGGATGAGCTTTAAGAACATGATTTTTTTCTGGAATCTACAAAAAGCTGCTTCAAACTGTCACACATGGCCTTGTTGGATTCCAGCCCCATCTCCACCATCCTCCATTAGCAATCTTCAGAGCATTAGGAAGCCCACTAATATGAGAGTACAATTAGTTACTTGATGATAAGTATAAATCCATGCTCAACAGGACTTCAAATTTAGCATGAAGGAAATAGCAACAATAGTAACAACAACAATTTATTGCTCTATGTGGCAGTCAGTCATTTTTAATCTTCACAGCTACACTGTGAGGAAGGTTCTATAAATGAAGCACAAAGAGGTTAAGTAATTTCTCAAGATTGCACAGCTTGGGACCAGCCCCAACAGAGGTTGAAACCTGGTCAAACAACCCTGGGAGCAAAGCCTGTCTCAGGTATGGAAATGGATATTCCATGGGGACAGGGATGATGTCCCCAGCCACAGAGCTATTCCATATTAAATTCAAGTCACAAATCCAGATCTGTCTGACTTCAAAACCCATGCACAAAGCACACTGGGAGATCTTTCTGAGTTTTTCTGGCAGCTTCACACATTTGTCTTTCTCTCAATGAAGGCACAGAGTTCTAAACTGAAGGAAGGCATTACACTCCAGGTGATGGAATGGCCTAGTAGCTCGTGAGAAAAGAGGTCACAACCCAGGGTCTGTGGTTTAGCCAACTTAGACCCAACATTCAGATTTTTAAAATGTATGTATTCTAGTTTAGAATGAGCTAGTTTTCCTCCTTCCCACTTTCTATACTTCTTTTGAACAATTATTAGAATTTTCACTAATAAAGCAAACTAGAGTCTAAAATAAACATTTTCCATTGGCACCATTCGACCTGCCAATCAAGTGTGCATTCTACATAGTTGGACAGTTGTCTTGGTTTCCAGCACTGAAGGAAGCGACCCATCTGTCAGAAAGACTTCTGAGATAACGAGTCAAATAAAAGTAAAGGCAAGAGAGAACAGTCTAAGGGCTAAAATTACAAATGATAATTTATACAGTGCCACATCTACTGTGATGTAAAGAACAGATCATACAATTATACTTTTAGTCAATAGTTCTACTCCACCATAATTAAATTAATTGACAAATGCTGATTTTTACATTTAAATATTTTTCTACTTAACAACTTTACTTAGTAATTTATAAGAAATGCAAGATCTCTTTACCAGAATGTTCCTACTGAGAACCTTCTAATCATAGAGCCCCATTTATTCCTCATCTCAGCAATGTCTCCTTAGAATAAATCTCCCCAATTCTAGACTCACCCAGGGACACCCTGCAGGCTGAATGCTTTCCTGGACTTCAATCTACCACGCAGTGGGATAAGCAACTGGTATTTGAATTCTCTACTAATGAATGTGAAAATGCACAAAAGTAGATTTTGTTCCTAGCAGGGAAATAAGACAACCCAGTGAGCTCTGTTTGATTATAGTGCAGATTTTTTCAAGCTTTTTGTCTACAGGATTTGGCAAATTTCCTAACAGCTCTTTAAGGATTAAAAAAATTAAACTGTGAACACATTCAAAGCAGTAGGAATTCAAAGTAAAGGTAGGTTGGTTGGATTCATGTGATATTTTTAAGCCCAGTCAGATAAAAAGGGATTTAGCCTTGACTTCCACTCCCTTCTCAATCTTGAAAATATAGCCAGTCTGGCTTCTCCTATAAGCTTAATTTTACTAGATGGTTGGTAATCCTGTACTATGTAGAGAGTAAATAATTGTCAATGATCATTGAAAGGAATTGAGAACTGTTTAAACAATTTTGAGGAATATAGACATGAATGGATCAGCAGCTCTCTCTTCATATTTAGAAGGCAGAAAACTACTACCATAATTGTCATTTCAAGTTTATTCACCTGCAGCCCTCCTGGATGTGACCCTCTACACCCTTGGCTTCAATTCTTATCTCTAGGTAGAAAGCTTACTAATTACATCTCCAACCCAAACTTGACATCTAAGATCCAGACTCATGGGTCCAACAACTTCTTAAATATCCTCTCCATGTCTCAAACTCAACCAATTCATACCTCTGTTATGAATTTAGTCTTGTCTCTCAAAAAGACATGTTCAAGTGCCAACCCCTGGACCTGTGGATGTGAACCCTCAATAGGCTATTTGAAGATGTTTTTAGTTAAGGTGAGGCCAAACTGAACTAGGGCAGGCCTTACTCCAATATGACTTGTGTCCTTACAAGCAGATGACATTTAGACACAGTAGGAGACAAAAGAGAGAAGGCCATGTGAGGGCGGCAGAAATTGAGTTGTGGATTGCTAGCTAAAGACCTTAGAAAAACCATGATCCTGCAAACACCTTGATTTTGAACTTCTAGCCTCCAACACTATGAGAAAATTAACTCCTGCTATTTAAACCAACTATTCTGTGCTTAAAGAAGCCCTGGAAAATTAAGACAACCTCCTTCTCCCTCACTCCTTGCACACTCACCAATTCCAAGTTCTTTTGACTTTGCCTGCTAAATATTTTTTTAACATGCTCAATTCACCTTTTATCCACTACTTCCACACTAGACAAAACTGTGATCTCAGGCACTGTACTGTAAGAACTATTCAGCTGGTTTCCCCACCCCCATCTGTTCTCTCCCCTACAAAAATACTTCTAAAAGTCTTTATATTGTTTCAACTTCTATAAGAATAAAGTTCTTTAACAGGGCTTAAGTCTCTTCCTGGTCTTGCCTGAAAATGCTTTTTGGGTCTCTCTTTTCCTCTACCCTCCCTCACTCTTTCAACCCCATGCACCCTTGTCTTCTCTGGCTCTCTCATATCTGCCTACTTCTGCCAGCAGGGGTCTTTGCACAATTGTCTTCTCAGCCTAAGAAGCTTTACCTCCTCATTTCCTCTGCTTAATTCTGACTCAGGTTTCCAATCTCAACCATGCTACTTGTTCTTTGAAACTTCCCCTGAACTATTGGTCAAGTTTAAATCCCTGGGTACAGACTCTCATAGCACTTGCTTGGTTGGAATTTTGGATTTAGTTGAGTGATGATTTATTTGCTCCATGCCTACCTTCCCTAATTACTCTAAGCTCCATGCAGGCACAGGCCATTTTGGATCTAAGTGCATTATAATAGTCCCAGTTCCTAGAGTGCTGGACTAATGGATGTTCAATATGTAGTTGCTCTCTAAAAGAATTAATGGCCAGGCAGTATTTTTACATAAGCATTGCCTTTGGAAACATGAAGCTAAAATTGTTAAGTCTTAGTTTGGCTCAGGTAGCAACACACCCATTGTGAAAAAAATTTATTTCAAAAGCTGTCTGAAAGGAAATGTAGGCTGCCCCAACTGTAGTCTACATCCCAGACAAACAAGAAGCAGAGGACTTCCCATTGCCTTGCCTTACTTGGAGGCCTTTTTCTCTGTCCAGAGCCGGGGTGTGGGTGAAATTGGAAACCACTAGTCCATTGTAAATCGGTTCCTGACATAGCAAAATTCGTTTCACATGTAAGACTTCAGTTAATCAAGAGTTAACTAAGACTTTAGTTAATTCCTAGAGCCCTTACCCCTCCAAGAATGTAGGTCTCCAGAAGCCTGCTCCTCAGTGTCTCCTGATAACCCGGGAAGCCTGCTCCCGTCCTTGGAGCCGCTGATAACCCCTCCTGTCCCGGGCTTCTCTGAACTTGCGTCATTGTTTTTCGAGTAAACCAGGTGGGTACCCTCCCACCTAGAGCTTCTCAGAGTTTGCGGCTTGCTTATCAACTATGAACATATGTATATGCTCCCCTTTGTTCTTGGTTACTGCTTATAAATCCTGTGACGACCTTAGGTCGGGGTCCATGGCATTGCCCACTGTCGAAAAGCCTGGATCCTGACTTGAGTCAGCAAATAAAACTCCCTTTTGGTTTTACATTGTCAATGTGGTCTCATCCATGCGCCTGGGGATCTGAAATCGGGCATAACACACAACTACAGCAAAAGAGGTCACTTCACTCAGTCTTGCAGCATGAATGTATTGTATAAGTTTCAGAAAAAAATTTTAGTAGTCTGAGTTCAAGTTGTTTTTTTTTAAATTGATAAAGAAAAGAAAACTTGTCGAGCAATTATATAGCAACTAAAAACTTTGCACTTTCTTTATATGAAATCAATATTTAAATGGCTTATTTTTTCATTGCTGTTCTTAAACATTGTAAGTAGTTGTATATACCACTACCAATATGTCCTTTTGTTGTTGTTGTTGTTGTCACATATCCCCCCCCTTTCTGCTTGTTCTCGCTGTTTCATTTTTTTTGCTTTCTTCTGTGTCTGCTTTGTCTCCCCCATTGCGGTGACGTGCCAAGTCAGCTCACCGCGCAGGCAGCTTGTCCCGCTCGCAGGTGGCTCTGCTCTGCTCATGGGCAGCTCTGCTCTGTTTGCAGGTGGCTCTGCTCTGTTCGCGGGCAACTTGCCCTGCCCATGGTGGCTTTTTGCCCTGCCCGTGGTGGCTTTTTGCCCTGCCCATGGCAGCTCTGCCCCGCCCACTGCGGCTTGCCCTCTCAAGGCGGTCTGCCCACTCGGAGAGGCCCTGGGAACCAAACCCGGGGCCTCCCATGTGGTGAACGGGTGCAATATGTTCTTACAATTGCTACAGCCCAATAAGGCTGTGTATTGTTTTAAAAATTATAACAATGATTATGATGATTCATTTATCAAAAAGAAAGGTGTACAGAAGGGTTTTCCTATATATCAAAACTTGTCTATAATCGTGTCATCTGTGTACCTATAAAAATTAATAAATATTCAAAAGAATATGCAAAAAAACCTTTAAGCCTTATATATTCAATGGGATAAAACAAAAGATAGTGTTATGGACCTTAACAAAAGTTTTCTGAGCTAATACAGCTCAGCATGCCATAAGCACCCACATTTCCTTGGGGGAAAAGCTAAGGCAAACTTTGACTTTTGTGAGATCTGTAATTACGTACATTTAATTGTATCTCCTAAAACCTTTTAGAATCATTAGGCAGTAATGAACCTACAGGAAGTCCTGCTTCCTGGGTCTTTCTGAAAGAGAATCAGTCTTATTACAAAGTGATGTTTAAGAGCCACAAGTGTTTGGGGATTTGACAGCATAACTGATAGCTCTTAGCTAAGTAAATATTTATACAACCAACCTAAGGTGTTAGGCTACCACAAAGAGAACAAAACTCTTCTCAAGCTCTCTAAACCACACAGAACAAGAACACATGACCAGAAAATGACAACAAAAATAATAAAGAGAGAATGATTCTCAGGCTGAGAAGTTGCTGATATTGATTTAGCTTTCAGTGTGAACTTACTGAACCATGGAAAAAAAACAAACCCACTGTGCCATATAATTACCTTGACAACCCCACTCTAATGTAAGAGCAGAAATGGGAAGACTAATACTATATTTATCTATATGTCACTACACAATCAGAAAACAATATAAGTTCAAAGTGCCCAAACTTTTTGTAAAGAGGAGCTATATTTTATTTCCTCCAAAGTCTTGGGACCATAAAGAAGAAAGGGGTTGTGGTAGTTTGAGACACTATGTACCCCCCAGAAAATCATATCTTTAGAGAGAATCTGTTCCTGTGGGACCTTTTGGTTAGATCACTTTAGTAGGGTGTGACCCAGGGTGGGTCTTAATCCTCTTATGGGAGTCCTTTATAAACAGGATGAATATGGAGACAGAAACAGAGAGAAACCCACAGAAGTTGAGAGAGAAAGCCTTGGAAGCCAGAAGCTGAAATCAACAAACACAGGAGCAGAGAGAGAAAGCCACAAGAGCAAGGAGCTGAAATCAGTGGAACCCAGGAGACAGGAAGCCAGAAGCTGAAGGAATGAAACCAGGAAGAGAAGTAGAGACCTGCAGATGCCTCCATGTGCCTGTCTTCAGGGAGAAAGAATCACCTGATGATGCTTTGATTTGGATACTTTTCTCAGCCTTGGAACTATAAGCCTTCAAGCCACTAAACCCCCATAGTAAAAGCCAACCCATTTCTGATATATTGCTTTCAGCAGGCTTTTAACAAACAAAAACAGGGGTTTATTTCAAAGCCAGACACCAAAAGACAAATATTGTGTGATCTCATTGATATGAAATAATTAGAATAAGCAAATTCAGAGAGTCAGAAACCAGGGTCTGGTGAGGGGCATAGGGAATGGGGAGTTATGCTTAAATTGTAGAGTTTCTCTTCAAGTTGATCATAAAGATTCAGTAATAGAGGGAGGTGATGGTACCACAACATTGTTAATGTAATTAACAGCTGTGGATTATATACTTGAAAGTGGTTAAAAGGGGAAATTTTAGGTTGTATAAAATTTAATAAAAACAAAATAAATCAATAAAGAAAGAAGAAAAGGGTGCTGTTGGTAGAGGGAGCATGTGACTGTGTGTTCGTAATTGTGCATGCATCTTCATAAAAGATAAGCTAAGGAACTTTGAATCTGAAGCGTGTTCCTGAGGGGATGCTGAAAACTAGACTTCAACAAACCTAGCACACAAGACCAACCTCAAAGAAACAACTAACTTGGAAATCTAGTGTATTGTGTCCATATACTCCAGATAACCTTTTACATTCTGGGTGAATCATTGTGACTCAAATTTTAATAAATCAGAGGAGATTAAAATATGCATTTTCCAGCTTTACTGCACAATAGCAATTAAGAATGATCTGTTAGACTAACAAATTATTCATTCATATCGTTTAGGAGTTAATTAAGCATCTGAATGGGAAATCTTTATTTCAGAGCATAGTAAATTATTTTAAGTCATCTTAAAGGAAAATTGACTCAATTACCATAATCCATTAGGTTAGAGAAAAAGCTTTCTAGTCACTTGCCTGCTTTGCTGAAGTCAGTAACACTGAATCCTCCCAAAGTATATTATACAAAAAAGTATGTTTATTCTTTAAATAGACCATGTAAAATTATTCTTTGTGTAGTCAAAAATATTTTGATAATTAACATTCCATTTTCATCTTCCTCATCAATTACCACTTTACATAAGAATATACCAGCATATGATATTTTCTATACAATAGTTTAAAATCATGTTGTATAAGCTTTTTCAACCATAAGTTAGACTAATTATGGATAGTCATAGTGTTAAAGTTTTTGTAATAGGTATGCATACAAATTTAACTTAACTGTACAGACAAAATGCTTTCATGGATTTAAAAATTCATATAAAATTAAATAATATACAATACATGGTGTTTTTTTGACGGGGTGCAATGTAATACTTACATGTGCCATTTAACCTTATTAAAAGATTATGCATTGACTAAGGTGTTTTAAGTATTTATATAAATCTGCTTGTGCACACAAGATTTCATAGTTTCATTTGTATATTTTCTCTATATTATTTAGAAAGAACAAGGAATATTATTACAATTTTTCAAGCCAAGGATAACAACATTAATCTTCTTTGTTCTGTTTCTATGTTAATTCCACTTGGAACTGGATAGACACATTGATAGAATGAGTTCTCTTAAACCTTAGTAACTTTTGAACCAGACAACTCTATTAAAAAGAAAAAAAAATAAACACTGGCTGCTTTGTAAGCCTAATCATGGCTTGACCCAAATAGCAAGCCCTCCCTCATTTACCTTCAGAAAACTGTTTCAGAAAAGTATCCTTGTAAATGTTTCATAATATAGCTCACTAAAATACTAATACAATGATAAACTGAAGAAGGCAATATTTCTAAAAACCATTGCCTATAAGCTAGCAATGTTAATTACAATACAAGGACACAATTTTGTTTTACTTACGTGTAATCTCCCTAAATTTATACAGATTTACTAATCAAATGAGCTGCTGTTGCATCTACTAACTATTTAAATTGGAAAATTATGTTTTCATTTAACCATATTAAGTCATTATTCTCACAAGTTAGATTTCCAAAATCATTTTGGTAACTTAGGATGTAAGGTATTGTATTAGTCAGCCAAAGGTGTACTGAGGCAAAATTCCAGAAATCATTTGGCATTTAAAAGGATATTTATTTGGAGTAGAAGCTTACAGTCAAGTCACAAGGCCAAAAAGTGTAAGTTACTTCCTTCACCAAAGTCTGTTGCCATGTGTTGGAGCAAGATGGCTGCAAAGTTTCAGGCTTCTTCTTCCTCTAAAGGCTCATGGTCCCAGCTTCTTCCAATATCATCTGTAGGCTGGGGTAAGTCTTGTCTCTATCCCAGGGCTCATTTCTCTCCAGGCTCAGCTGCTCTGCTCTCTCCACAAGGCCAGCTGTAAACTATTGGGTGAATGTCTTGTCTCTCTCCCATGGCCTCTGCCGTGTCTAATGGAGCCTTCTCTCTTTCTCACATATCTGCTTCTCTGTGTGTTCACTTCCGGGACTCCAACATTAAAACTCCAACCTCCCTTCTCTGCAGTGCATTTCTCTGTGAGTTCCCGCCCACCAAGGGGGTGCAGACTCAACATCCTACTGACCTAATCAAAGCCTTAATCATTATTCAATCAAGTAAAAGTGAAATCTCTGCATCCAATATAATCTAATATACCCAGAGGAAGAGACCAGTTTACAAACATAATCCAATATCTATTTTTGGAATTCATAAACAATATCAAACTGCTATATTCCACCTTCTGAATTCCAAAAAGACATTACAATATTCAAAAAACCTTATTCCAGTAGCAATAAATGAAGTACAAAATAAAATCACAATCAGTTTATGAAAATACAGATTGCCTTGGGGCAAAATCCTGTCTGCTGTACAAAACCATTTATCTGCTTCCAATACACAAATGGACAGACAAAGGATAAACATTTTCATTACAATAAGGAGAAATTGGGAGGGAAACATGAGTCATGGGTCCCCTACAATTCCATAAACCTGCAGGGCATACTTCATTAGATGACAAAGTCTGAGAGTCATTCTTAAGATGACAATTTCTTCTCCCTGGGGCCACATGGGGACCCACCCTTTCCACAGACTTGCCCAACAGCCATTTTCTTGGTTCCACCCTCATCAAGAATCTGGGTGGTGACCAAGCTCCAGACCTCATGCTCAAGAGCATTGGGGTGATTGCCACACTTTACCCAATCTTTGGGTTAGAGTCTTAACCCTTCTAGTACAATGAAGTGAAGACAACACCCTCCCTAACATTTGGCATACAGGCTCAACCCTCTCAGAGCAAGTTGGTGACCTGGCTTTTCCTAATCCATGGGGGATAAGCACACCCCTCTCAGACCTATGGGGCGTTGACTTCAACCTCCCTAATCCCTGGGGAATGTGCTCCACCCTCTCTGTACCCTGGGGTTGCAAAGGTCTTCCTGAACATCAGGCAGGAACAACCAATCTCTTCAATTGCTGGGGCAAACTCACCCTCTCTGTACACATGGGTGGGGTTCCTCTCTTGGCCCAAAGAGATGTCTTTATTCCAGATCTCATTTTCCATGGTTTTCCTCTTGAAGTCATTTCACCTTCAATGTCTCCCTTCCTTGTCACTTTTATTCTAGACTGACAGTGATTTTGTTCATACAGCTCTCTCAAAAAGTTTGTTCATTTAGCATGCAAGAATCAGGGGTCCAAGCCATCAGGCAGTAAGACTTTCCACAAGTCTTCCCTAGATAAATGTATCTTCAATCTTGATTTACAAATGTGAAGTTGGTTAAATCCTCAAATGGGGCACTATCATCTGGGGGCTTAATTTCCAGAGACTTGGAATTTCCAGAACCAGTTTCTGGTTTCCTTGTGCCCAGCAGTTCAGTTCACAGCTTATTTCTTTCATCCAGCATTTTGCTATAAGCTGCAAGTAGAAGCCAACCTGCATTCTTCAAGTTTACCTTGGAAAATTCTTAAGCTAAATTCTCAGGCTCTCCATTTTCAAATTCTGCCTTCCATAAAACACCAGGAGTTAATCTTGCTAAGTACTCTGAAACTTTAAAACATGGATTGCCTTTAATCTAGTTTCCAATAAGAGTTTCATCATTTACTTCTAAGGCATCATAAAAAGTCTCTTTAGCATCCATATTTCTATCAGAAGTCTCTTCAAAGCACTGTAGATCTTTTCTACCAAGCATCTCACAATTCCTACAAAAAATACCCCTTACCCATTTATAAAACTGTTTTAGCATTTTTATAATTGCAAAAGCACTTCCCCACTCTCCAGTACCAAATTCTATATTAGTCAGGCAAAGGGGTGCTCATGCAAAATACCAGAAATCTGCTGACATTTTTAAAGCTTACAGTCACAAGGCCATAAAGCATAAGTTACTTTCCTGTTATTGCCATTGTTGGAGCAAGATGGCTGTTACCATGTGTTGGAGCAAGATGGTTGCTGATGTCTACAAAGTTTCAGGCTTCCTCTTTTTCTTAAGTCTCTGTGGTCCCAGCTTCTTCCAATATCAGCTGTAGGCTGGTATAAGTCATCTGTCTCCCAGGACTTGTTTCTCTCTAGTCTCAGCTGCTCTGCTGTCTCTACAATGTCAGCTGTAAACTAACAGGTGAACAGCTCATCTCTTTGCTGGGGCCTCTGCTGTGTCTAATGGAGCCTTCTTTCTTTCCTCATGTATCTGCTTCTCTGTGTGTTCACTTCCTGGGGCCCCAACATTAAAACTCCAATCTCCATTCTCTGCAGCGTGATATCTCTATGAGTCCTCACGCACCAAGGGAGCAGGGACTCAATGTCCAACTGACATGGCCCAATCAAAGCTTTAATCATTATTTAATCAAGTAAAAGTGAAACCTCTGAATCCAATATAATCTAATATGCCCAGAGGAACAGACCAGTTTACAAACATAATCCAATATCTATTTTTGGAATTCATAAACAACATCAAACTGCTACAGGTATATAGGATGTGTTTTTGTTAAGGAAAAAAGAGTAGTTTTGTCCTAAAATAAAATGACTGGTTATTTTTTTTTAAAAAGGAAAATGTAGGTGAAAACCTGAATGAATATAGAAAGTGCAGGATGGGAATTCGATATTCTTTCAATTATTGTGTGACTCTCCACCCACCGTGACAACGCCCCATGAACACTTGAACACATGCCTTAGAGGCATGCCCCAGATGAGCCCCCTCCAATGCATCTCCCATCACTGACACCCCACACCAATGTTCCCCCCTGGCCACAGTTGTGACCCTTCTGTGATCCAAAACCTATCTAAAGATGAAGTCAAGAAAATAACAAAAATAGGGAAGCGGATGTGGTTCAAGCAGTTAGGCACCCACCTACCACATGGGAGGTCCCAGGTTCAGTTCCCAATGAAGACTTCCTTTTAAGACAATAAAGGAAAATAAGGTTAACATAAAGTACAAGAAGTAATTCTGATAAAACACTGACTTTCTGCCTTTTACATTGATTTTTCAGGGAAAAAAAAACTTTATAACCTCTCACTGAAAACAAACTAATAATCCAAGAAAACTTTGTCACTTTAATAAAGAGAAAACTAAATTCTAGTTTTGCATCAGTATACTATTTGATACTAAGGCTCTTAAAAACTTTATATATAGACCCAAATCTTACACAACGTTCACCATAAGAAATAAATCTCTTTTTCCTCAATCTTCCGCACTTTCTTTATTCACCCAGGACAAATAACAAGGTGATGATGATCAACAACACCCACCCAAGTAATAGAGAGGGTCTGCAACTGCAAGCAAGATAATTCCATCCATCTGCCCTGTGGGATCGAAGCTCCCTCTCAATTAGAGGCAGAGTGGGCATCACCATCCCCAAATCCTCAAAATTGGGGAATGAACAACGGACTAAAGTAGACTTACTATTATCCTACTATAAACTTATTGTTATTCTAGCAATGGAAGAACTTTTATCATTGATGTGGAAGCAGTGGCCACCGGAGGTTCTGAAGGGAGGGAGAGGGAAAAATAGGTGTAATATAAGGGCATTTTTGGGACATTGGAATTGTCCCGCATGACATTGCAATGACAGATACGGGCTATTATATATTTTGTCATAACTTACCAAACTGCGTGGGACAGAGTGTAAACAATGTAAACTATAATCCATGGTTAGTGGCAATGCTTCAATATATGTTCATCAGTTGTAACAAATGTACAACTCCAATGAAGGATGTTGTTAATGTGGGAAAGTGTGTGGGGGGGAAGTGGGGCATATGGGAATCCCCTATATTTTTTATGTAACATTATGTAATCTAAATTTTCTTTAAGGTAAATAAATAATTTAATAAATTAATTTTTAAAAGTATTCTCACTTTTAATAGAACTATCTTTTCTTAGCTTTAATTAATATAATAAATCAAATTTTGCTTTACAGTGACCCTTTTCCTGGTTACTGTCTTTTATTTCAAACTGTCTTTGAGGTTTTCCAGGGAGCACTTCAATAATCACAGGGGATTTCTTTCCCCTTGTTAAAAGAGAGGTACTAAAAATAGCTAAGTTCATTTAATATGTTATGAATTGTACAGAAAATGTTATGAAATTAAAAAGAATTTTCTAACCTTCTGATAGTTGAAATTGTATTGATACAATATTGTTCATATAAATATTTAGAGATTGTATAAAATTACTGAAGATTTAACAATGTTCTCACTGTCCATGATATGTTCTGATACTGATCTGCATGATATTAGACAACAGTATAAGATTGTTAGTCATGGTTTTAATTATTCTTAAAAAATGTTACATATCACAAAAACAACCATCTTCGTCATTACACTATTTCACTCTGATGCCTTCTCTAATAGAGTGGCAAGATTTCCTGCATACATGGGCAGTGTCTACCGAAAGAGGACAAACCATTACGCCAGGCCCCTGATATTGACAGCTGTACTTACGAACCTTTTCTTGTAAAATTGGAACTTAGCTTGCTATTATATGTTTCCTAAGAGTTACCTCCTGAAACTCTTCTTGTTGCTCAAATGTGGCCTCTCTCTAAGACAAACTCAGCATATAAGCATACTACCTTCCCCAGGTGTGATGAGCACACTGCCTTCCCCCATGGATGAGATTCCCTGGCACTGAGGGATTATTACCAAGTGCAGACTAGGGATTCATCTGGACAAACATCTTGGCCAAAAGGGGAGAATATTAAATACAAATGAGTTTTTATGGCTAAGAGATTTCAAAGTGAATCGGGAGGTCATTCCAGAGGTCTCACTTATGCACGTCTCAGCAGGATCTTATTGACTGCCACAGTAAACAGTGCTTCAAACAGTGGGGGTCCTGAAGGCTCTAGAGACATCAAGACATGATAGGTAAGGCAGGCAGTTTCAGGAATTTGGCACCCTGTCAGTGGGACTTACTTTGGAACCTATGCTCCCCAGTATAACAGAGTTAGACTCATTTATAGATTCCCTACACATGGCTCATCTGACCCTTTTATTTGAACCTACACTTAGCACTATACTTGTTAAATATATGTCCCAGAGACTTAAATTTTAGGTCTGTTCATGTGCCAGTTGAGCCCTGAATCTCAGCAGAGTTGCAACATCTATTCTCCAGTTCACTGGATTCACCCAGGACAACTAACAAGGTGAGGGTGATGGACAATGCCCATCCCAAGAAACAGAGGGTGTCTGCAAATGCAAGCTAGACAGTTCCATCCATCTGCCCTCTCTGATCTAAGCCATCTCTCAATTAGAAACAGAGTAGGCATAACCATCCCCAAATCTTCAAGATTGGGGAATGAACAATGGACTAAAGTATACTTATTAATATTCTAGTATAATCTTTTTATTATTCTAGCTAAAGAAGAACTTATATCATTGATATAGAGTCAGTGGCCACCAGTGGTCCTGAGGGGAGGTAGAGGGAAGAATAGATGTAACATGGGGGAATTTTCAGGACATTGGAATTGTCCTGCAGACATGGCAATGATGGATACAGGACATTAAACATTTTGTCAAAGCCCATAAAATTGTGCAAGGCAAAGTGTAAACAATAATGTAAACTATAGTCCATGGTTAGTAGCAATGCTTCAATATGTGTTCACCAATTGTAACAAATGTACCACACTAATGAAAAATGTTATTGATGCAGGGAAGTCGGGGGGGGGCGCTATATGGGAATCCCCTATATTTTTTATATAACATTTATGTAATCTATAGCTTCTTTTAAAAAAATTGTTTTAAAGGGGAAAAAAGTGCATATGGTCAGCTAAAGGTGAAAGCTTAATCTTTAGCTAAAAAAAAAACAAACATTAAATGAAGAAAAACAAGGCAAGTATATAAATTATATTCTACCTATAAATTATGTATTACCCTAGTAAATATATAAAAAACAAAAACTTCTCCTATGTTCTGTGGTTTATAACCTCAATGTAAGTTAATAGTCAAAGGTTTTGTTTCTAGAAATACCTTCATTTAGAAAATTCTCATAAGAGAATTAGAGCCTAGATTGTAAGCAGCAGTCACATTTGTTCCTCGGTTTTAGTTGCTAGTTATATATTGTGAAGTGCTTTACTCTTTATGTGTAACCTGGTAACTCCCTGGATCTTTAAATATTTGTGTGACACCTGAGGCTCAGAGTTAACATACTCCAGCTCTGGTAGCACTGAAATAGCTGCATTAATTCAAAAAGACAATTCCATGCTGCTACTATCAAAGAAGCTGAAAAAGAAATCAGACTTCAAATAAGAATATAAATGATACTGATCTAATTAAGATCAAGGTAAAGCAGAATATAAGGCAAAGGGTAATATTTTATTTTAAAGCTTTAATTACTACGTGAGACCAAATAAGAGAGATTCATTTTATCAAAAATCTGAATGTCCTGTAGTGCACTAACTTAACCTGTCTGGTCAGTTTATTTGAACAACCTAACTCAGCTTAATTAACATAGAACCTGAACTAAGGAATGAGATCTTAGTATTATATATAGGTTGATATAATTCATTTATGCATTTCACAGTATTTGGGGCAGAAAATGAAAAAGTATTTGTAAAATCCCTTCAGGGCTAGGGAAGAAATGCATAGAAATGTAAACTCCCCCACCTGGCGAATTCCTGCTATCTTTTCAAGCTTACTGAAAATATAATGAAACAAAACTTTACAAGGTCTACATCTAAGATGCTCTCCTTTTAGAAAGTAAATTATCCTTATTTAAACTTATAACAGGAAGGCTTATGGAAATAAACTCTGAAATATATGAACCTTGCTTCATAAAAGGAAATATGCTAATGAACCAAAACTTCAATCTTAAAGCTTGCACTTATAAACCTTATTTCTGTAAAGACTAAACTAAGTTTAATTATAATTAATTCCTCATTGTCACCTCCTGGAAATCTCATTGTTACTCAGTGTGGTCTCTTTTAAGCCAAACTCTGCAATAAATTCACTACCTTCCCCTGCTACCTGGGACATGACTCCCAGGGATTAGCCTCCCTGGCACTATGGGACTACACCAAATGTTGAACAACAATGCTTTTGGAGAAAGATCTTGATCAAAAGGGGAAAAGAAATAAAATAAAGTTTCTATGGCTAAGAGATTTTAAAGGAGATAGGAGGTCATTCTAGAGGTTACTCTTATGCAGGTCACAGCCAGGTATCACAAATTGCCACAGGATTCAAAGCCTCAAACAAAAGTGCTAGTTTCATTCAGGATTAGTATCTTGGCCTGGTGATATTATTGTTAATAATTTTATTCAGTTTTAAAGATTGTCTATGCTTTTTATCTTGGCCTTGACAAAGTAGAGTAGCAGAAAAGACATCAATAATCCAACTAAAACCTGAAATCAAGGAGTCTGTGCATTTGCCATCTAAGAATTTCCATTCCCCTAACTCTTAGGAATATGAGCATATTGCCCCTTTTCAGCATGAGGAAGCCAGAATAGTTGTCACCCAAATATACCTTAAGATTGAGGAATGGACAAAAGAAAATGAAGCATTTGTAACTGAAAAACTAACAAACACATTTTAGTCCAAAAGAAAATACCAATAATCGTGATAGCTCACTGAATTATAGCCTTGATGAGGGTTAGCTTTTTGAAGTAGCCAAAAGAAAATATATGAAAATATTGTGTACCACTGAACTGTAACCCAGATGCTTTGTTTCTTTAATGTGTTACTATGTTTTGAAATGGCATCTTTACCTGGCAACTGCACAGTAAGGAGACAACTCGTGACTGGCTCAGTGGGTATCCCCTTATCTTGTTTTGTAAACCCAAAGTGTGGTGCCCTTGCACGTAGCTCCCTGAAGTCAGGTGGTCCTTGCATGTTGATTAACATGAGTCAGCCCAGGACTGACCACCCCAAGTTCCTAAGTTATCCTCTTAGACCAATGTAGTTCTAATCAGAGTTGGCCACCTGACATGTGCAGTAGTAACCTTAAACTTCAAGTAAACTAGCATGTAATCAATCTGCACATGCTCAGTGAGTAGACTGTCTCTAACCTCGTAATTATCCTAAGCCTGACTGCCTTTTTTGAATGGTATAAAACACTTAAAGTTTCTCCAGTTTGGGGAGAGAGATTTATGGACATAGGCTTTCTGAGCTCCGTGCCTTTGCACTTGACAATAAATTCTTTCTCTCTTTGAAACCCTAGTGTCACATAATTGGCTCTCTGCCCATGCTCATTAGGCAGAGAACTCCTGAATTGATCAGTATCAATAATTCTAAAGCAAATTCAGGTGTAGTTTGACTAATAATGATGAAAAATTTTCCTCTCTCTTAAGTCAAGTCTCCTTTTCTTTTGGCTTGAACTATTATAATAGCCATAAATGGCCCATTCTTTTCTTTCTACTCTTTACTATATTGGACTACCAAAATACTTTCCAGAGGAAAGTTCCAGATATACCAGGGTTTATTAGGATCATTAATGTCTCCAATAAATTATTGTCTTAAGCTCAAATTCAAGACCTTCCAATATCTAAGCCAACCTATGATTCTCTTCTTTTCTTGCATGAGTCCAATCACCCTGAGCACTCTAACCAAATTTATACTCCCCTATCTCTAAACTTCCCATGTTTTCATAGTTTTTAATGTTCAAATGTTTTTCATCCTTTGGAATCAATTCAAATGGTAGTTTCTCCACTAAGGATTTAATAATTGGACATGTAAGAGGTTACTTCACACCTCTGTGATCTTTTAACATATTAAATCAATTAATAAGCCCTTATTGAGTACCTACAAAGTATAAGACAAGATCCTTGACCTTCACAGAGATTAAAGCTTTAAAAGGTGTGAAGACAAGAAATCAATGACCACAGTCTAGTAGGATACATATTATGATAACAATATAAGAGGAATATTAGGAAAGTACAAGGATGTGAAGCCAATTTAAAGATAAAGAAAGGCTGTGCAGAGGATGGGATTTGAAGGGATTCTTTAGCTAATTTTGATGGGCAAGCTGTACTTCCCTAGACACACATGAGGGAAAGACAGTTTAGGAAGTGGGAAGACAAATATAGGTGAATTGCAGAGGCATGAAAACACATGAACTTTTACAAAACATTCAGCAGTTGGGTAGGAGAGAAGGATAGGTATCTGATGAGCTTTGGAAATACAGACTTGGCAGAGACCCAATTACTCATTTCCTCCATGTTCAACAAGGGAGTTTGAACTTTATGCTGAAAGAATCAGGACACATTACAAGACTTAAAGAAATGGAATTTGTAAATAAAATTTGCATTTTAGAATCGTGACTCTGGCCACAATGTGAACAAAGGATTGGAGGTTAGCCAAACTAGAGATGACGGTGGTGGTGAGCAAAGAGCAGTGGTTTCAACTGAGGATGACTTTGGCAATATCTGGTGACACATTTGGTTGTTACAGCCTGGGGAAGGGGAGCTTCTGGCATGTAGTGGGTAGAGACCAGGGATGCTGCTAAATGTCCTACAACACATAATATAGCCCCCATTACCCATTCCCAAATGACCACTGTACTAAGGCTGGAAAACCTTGAACTCATGAATTTTTTTGGACTAGGAAGCATGGTGGCTACCCTGGCTTCAGCCTGGACTATAGATGGAAGCACTGCAGAGAGAAGGAGCTATTGCCAAACCCAGGGGAAGAAAATGATGGAGACAGAGGAAAAAAGAGCAGAAAGCAATGTCAAGACAATTAAAAGAATGTCAAAGAGGAAAGGGAAGACTTAATAGAAACAAATGGAGCAAGACCCCAAAGAGGTGAAAAGGATGGGATACTATTCAAAGTGAAACTGAAGACATCACTTTAAAAAGGAGGCAAGAAATTATCGCAATGAAACAGGCCGGAAGGAGAGGGGAAAAATGTCCACAAATTCATAATGATCTTTTGGTGTCAAGGAAAGCTAATAGTATTTCTGTTACCTTTTGCCCTCAATTTCCTCCTTAAAGCCAAACTACTAAATGTAAGGGAAATGTATGGAATAGGGCCACAACAGCACACTTTGAAGAGTCGCTATAGCAAGTAAGATAAGTTTTGCTCATTTTTAATCACCAGTGCTAAAACTGGTGTCCAGTTTTTAGTCTTTTTCCTATTTGACCTTCCAATAGCATTTAACCCAGCTGGTGACTGTGAATTCCTCCATGCACTTCCATTGCTGGTTTCCAGTCCCCACACTCTGTTAGCTTCTCTCCTACTCAATAGTTACTCCTGCTCAGGCTCCTTTTCTGCTTCCTTCTCTCTTATACAACTTCTAATATTGGAAAGCCCCAGAACTCAAACTTATGTTACTTATGGCTGTAAACATACTCCTACATGCCAGACACCCAAATGGTGTAGCTAGTCCAGGCTGCTCTCCCACATAACCAGCTGCCTGCCCAACACACAGCTTGGCTGTCTAGTAAGCATCTCACACTTATCCTGCTCAAATCTGCAATTTGGGCATTTTTGCTCCATAACTCATTTTACCCATAACCTCCCCTATCTCAGGTAATGGCAACACTTGCTTCTAGGTCCTGAGGCCAAGAATCTTGATATCATCTTTGACTTCTTTCTCCAAAACCCTACATCCAAGTGGTGAGTTTCCAAATATATCCAGAATCTGCACACATTCAAGCCTCACACTGTGCCCGTCCAGGAGCTGCAAAGATCTCTGTTTCTGTTAATACCAACCACCTCCCAACTACCCTCCTGCTGCCAGCCTATTCTCAACATAGCAGCGACAACAATGCAGAAAATGCAGAAGTCAGACAGATCATTTTAAACCCTGTCACATCAATCAGGGCATGCCTTTCTTTAAAACTCTTTCACTTAGAATAGAAACCAATGCACTCGCAGCCTAGAAAGCAGTTCCGTTACTCTGATCTGCAAGGCCCCATGTTCTTCTGGAACTTGTTTCTCCTTCTCTATTCCTGCCACATCAGCATCCATGCTGCTCCTTGGACTGCAAGCATATTTTCAATTGAAGACATTCAGTGAGCCTCCCAAGGCATTCACTTGGCTACTTCCCTCCCTGCTTCTAGTCTTGGCTTAAACGTCTGCTTCTCAAGGAGGCCTCCTCTGAGCCTCCCTTTTTGAAACTGCAGCCACATTCCAACTTCCAGGCTTTCCCAACTGCCTCCCCCAACCCCTGCCCCCCTTGTGTTTGCTCATTTTCAGTTTACAATTGATTCCTTGACA
Source organism: Chaetophractus vellerosus (assembly GCA_004027955.1). Taxonomy (NCBI): domain Eukaryota; kingdom Metazoa; phylum Chordata; class Mammalia; order Cingulata; family Chlamyphoridae; genus Chaetophractus; species Chaetophractus vellerosus. Next base: position 400 of record PVKH010004857.1, on the reverse strand, counting down.
GAGATTTACCTAATTCTATGCAGTGTGTGTGCTTATCAAAATTATTGCATGCCTTCTCTGCTAGAGGACAAGAATCTTTATGTCTTGTAGAGTGATACAACCCAGTTCTGAAAGAACACAGGCATGGAGAAGGCAGCCGGTAAAACCTATTAAATGAATCTGAAAAATGACAATAATTATATCTATATGGCAGGGATGTTACAAAGACTACCAATAATGGACAGAAGACCCTTAGCACAAAGTATCAGAAAAGCAGAAGGCAAGGTCACTGATTAAGAGTAAAGGGCATGTCAGATATAGGGAAAGGAGGGTCCATATGGAACAGTCATTGCCACAGCTAAGTCCACGTGTCAATTTGGCCAGGGTATGTTGTCAAGTTGTTTGGTCAAGCAAGCAGAGG
>PVKH010004856.1:12088-22888 GCA_004027955.1 Chaetophractus vellerosus | reverse complement strand
ATTGAGCTTTCTTTATGAAACACTATATATAAAATGCACAGCACAAAGCTGGTCTCATGATAGATACTGACTGCCTCCCTTACCACCCTCAGCCCCATCGAGCCACCCACCTTATCTTTCCTTTTTTTTAAAATTAATTATTTATTTATTTTTTATATATCTATATACATTTTTAGGATACATTGATTACACAAATGTTACACAGAGATTCCAGGAGTACCCATATGCCACCCCCCCCAGCCCTCCCACAACCCCCCACATGCACATCCCTAAGTGTGGCATAACGCAGCGCGTCTGACTCCAGACTACTAGACTCTTAAGTGCTAACCTGGTTAGATCACTCTGATCACCACTGTATCCTCAGCACCTAGCACAGTACCTGGAACATAAATGCCAGGAACTAATAATGCCTGTATCATGTTTTTTTCTGGATTGGAATCTAAAATTTTCTAACTTAATGAAAAGTCAGCAATCTTAGTGTAAATGTTTTGTCATTATTAATTTATTGTTTGTTTATTAAATGGTATTTATTTATAAAGTGATCAGGAATATTTTGTTAAAGTTTATTTTTGAATGTATGTGCCTAAGGGTAAATAACAATAATTTTACTTTAAAGTAAATGGAAATAACCAATTATTGGGCTGTGTTTAAGGTTTTCAAAGTGAAAAGCAAAGGGGGGGGGCTTCTTTAAATGGGAAGCCTCAGTGTGTTTAACAGTATTGTTTTTGATTGCATAAATGGGATATGGGAAGGTCAGTAACGTTCTTCCATATGGTGTTTGCAAATTTGCTGTTTTAGAGTATTCCTTGCTCTTAGCAACTGTTACTCTGTGTGTCTTTGTGAAGAGCATTAAGGGGAGGTTACATATAGTACCGGCTGACCTCAAAGGAGCCTTAGGGTAGAGAGTGCATATTTATCTTAACTATAGCCTAATTAGGAAGGATTGAAAAAAGTTGGAAGGCTGTCAGCCTGCCAGTGTTACATAAAGAACATCTGGATGGATGCCTGGGAGAATGCCATCTTCTTTGGCCATTGGGTCAGAGGGTAGAGCAGCTTGGCAGATTAAATTTGGTCTCAATGCTCTAGGTACTTGACCTTAGCTTATTTTGAAGGAAAAGAAAATGTTTAGTTGTAAATCTGAAACTAAGTTTTTTTTTAAAAAATGCAATAAACTCACCATTCTGAAGTGATATTAAATGCCATCTTTCCAATAATCATTTATGAAACAGTTCAACCTGACTTCCTTAAGGTTTGGTAGATGTGACAAAAAAGGGAAAAAAATGTAACGATGATCTCAAACTCTGAAATCTTCCTCTTTGTTCACAAACTCCTAATTTTCAACTATATTTACACTGTCTCCCTCTGAATATGCTCTGCACGCTCTTATTGACTTGAGGCCTTCTATGACATCAGTCCCTTTTTTAGATCCTGGCTTCTTACTTGCTTAGTCTTGGCCTTGGCCATTTCAGCAATGTCAACACCATCATCCCTGGCCCATGAACTTTATACTATTTTGCCACTTTCGAATCTTCTATAATCATATCTTTCTTCTTTCCTTTAAATGTCTTGAGTAGATAATCTCTAATACCTTCATTCTTTTGTCATTCGTTCCAATTTCAACTCCTTTTTCCTTTGTCCTCTACCAAAGTCAAGCTATGGAAATTGCTTCCTTCCAAGATACCTTATAATCACCACACCTACTGTCTTTATCCTCCTTGATCACATTGCAACATTTTAAGCTATTGACTAAGCCCTTTGTTCTTGAAATTCTCTCTTCTTTTTGACTTTGTGACACTGCTGACAATGAATTCTTTTTATTCTCCCTGCCTGGTCATTTTCACTATTATTTTGTGGCAGTAGTTCTAGCATTTCCTCTAAGTCAGAGTCCTCGAGGAGTCTTGAAGGTCAACCAATGCAAATCAAGATGAAGAGCATAGAGTTAAGCATAGAGAATCTTGAGCAATTGCCTCATATAAAACTAAAGTGTCCATAGCTTTCCAGTTTGACCTCTGGCAGACTGACTTGAAAATACATGTATGGGGTCTGGTAAGAAGAAACTCTGGGAATGGGGATGGATTCCATTTGTCTCTCTATTTGCCTTACAAACCCATCAGCTAATCCTGGTTTCTGCCAGGACTCCCAGTACTTACAGAGAGGTTCCAACACATCCTGGGCACTCTTGAGATGGGAAGTTAATTCCCAAAAATATTCCCCCAATGGAAATATTGGTGACACAGAGTTCTGGAATTAGTTATCTAGTACCTTTCCTACCACATATTACACCTTGAGTTCTTGGGAATGGCTTTAGGGGGTATAAATGGAGCTGGATATAGAAAGTAGTAGTGGGAAGCAAGAAGGGCTGTACCCTGAGGAAAGTAGTTTTGGGTGGAGCATGAGAGTATTAAGTTGTGACTTTAGACTGGTCTGAGAAGTAGTTGGAGTTTTTAGCAGGGTTTGTCTGAATCCCCCCTCCTGAGGGGTATTAGACTGGTCGTGCTAGGGCATTATCCAGGTTGCTGGTAGGTTGTTAGGTTCCTGAATCTAGGATTCCTACTCAAGTTACTAAGGAGCATTGGGAGTCAGAGAGAAAGACCAAGCCAGAATCCATTAAGGAAAACAGATTTAAGCTCCAGGAAGTGCAGTACAATGACCCAAAGAACTAAAGGGCATGCTGATGTCAAGGGTTTGGAGTTAGGCAGAGATGAAACTGCAGTAAGGTTAGAGGGGGAACAAGTGAGGAAGACCCTGAGTGATTCTCTTGCCAATTTGAGGTGTGTTGAGTCTTCTTTGCAGTTAATGAATGAATGGCATTTAACTGTGTCATACAGGCTTGAGCCGGGGAAAGCCAAGGGTAGTGTGAGTATGTGGATAGCGGAACTGGATGGCATCTACAATTTGTGTGCTTTCCCCTTGCTCTGGTCCTTTTCTGTGTATTCTTTCTCTTAATTTTTCGTTTGTTAGAGGGTATACAATGAGTCTTTCTGGATGGCCTGCATCTGTTGCAGGTATTGGCTGGTAGCTAGGGGTTTTAGTTTTGCTCAGAGGTTCTGGGAAGCAGCAGTGTAGAAACCATAGGCCCCTAATCAACTGCTTGTTCTATGAGTGCAGGATTCATAGCTTATTTATCTTTGTAGGACAATCTCAGGAAATAATTTTGAATGATAGCTATGCTGGAAGAAGTATTATAAATAACAACTGTGTTTTTTTTATCCTATAGAAACACTTCTTTTGAAAATATCCAAAGTGGCGTTTTTACACTACAATAGGCATTTTATAAAATAATGAAGAAAATATGATAATATACTTGAAGCTCCAAATGAAATTTCAATTGCTGTTTATCTGAAAGGAACCGAAGTGTCATATTTGGCACAAGATCTTTCTCAAGAAATGGTTATCTAGCTTCCACACTGGAACTTTTACCCACAAGATGTTTGGTAGTTTAGTGTTCTTTTTTTTAAAAGATAAACAAAAGAATGTTTCAGGAAACCTGTGATAGATGGAATCAGCTGGAACTGATTTACTGTTATGGATAATTACATAATTAGTGCTGTAAAAATTAAACCATACTATCTACTTGTTGGACTGGGGCTGCTGCGAAGGAGGTATGTAATTATACAATCAGCATCCTCCTCCTATGCTCATTCTAGGTAATCCTTTTTCTGCCTTATCTGAGCAGGAGCTTCCTGTCTTATGTTTCCTGATGTTATTTAACAGAAGAGAGCTGTGCATTGAGTAGTTGCCAGTCCCTTGATAACTCTTCCAGATCCAAATTTTTGTGAGAGCATCCACTGAGACCAGAGGCTTTCAGACGTTTTGGATGTAAGGCCACAAGAAGAAATACATTTTACATCAGGATCCACTGTACTCCATACACACGTACCCGAAATCAAAGCTCATGAAAGAATTCTCATTCTTTCCGATCTACTCTACTCTAATAATCTATTCTGCTCTATTTCATGGGAAAAAAAAATGGTTGAGAGCCACCAAATTGATTTCAAAACCTGTTAATAGCTCATGACTTGCATTTGAAAATCTTACCTTAGTTCCTTGGTGATTGCTAACCGTCAGTGGAAGGGATTCAGAGAGTAGCAGAATGCAGCCGCCATAGGCCTTGGGTAGCTGGTGGTGTGGCGTGGTTGAAAGAGCAAGGACTTGGAGCAGTCATATTTGGTTTTTAAATCCCAATTTTCTCTCATTTTAACTGTGTGGCCTTGAACATGTTACCAAATCTCTTTGAGCTGCAAATTCCTAATCTGTAAAATGGGGATCCCGAGTACTTACAGTGGTTGGGAGATGGGGGAATTGAGAGGCGTGCATAACTTGGGGATGGGTGGATGTGTGCGTTAAATGTGCCATGAAAGTAAATACCTATTGTGGTAGGTCCTTTGTAAAGTTTAGTTCCCTCCCTCCACTCTTCCTTAACCGCAGACACCTCAACTGGAGAAGGGAATAATCACAATTTCTGTCTCAAATGGTTATGAGGATCAAATAAGATGTTGGGTGTAAAAGGTTAGCAAATGTTAATTTTTACTAGGGGTTACCTTAAGGTAGCTTTATTGTGCAAGTAGGATGGAGAGGTGGACAAATGCTAAGTGACAAAACTAAAATACAAAACTCCTTTTGAAATTCTATACTGTAGCTGTTAGGAGCAAGAATTGCTTTGAGATACAATAAATGGTATTACAAATTGATATTGGAATGATGCTACCAAAACTGCTGAGGTATGATATGTAGTTCCTATTTGAAATTATTTTATACATTTGAAATTTTCTATATTACATTAAAATAGTATTTGAAGAAATTTTTATAATTATTCAACAAAGGACTTTGTTTCATCAAGACCTGGAAAATGAGCATCAGGAAAGAACTAATTACCGATTGTATAATATTTCTGTTAAGTTTTTTTACCCTAACTGAAATACAGCATAATAATCACTGGAAAATTATGACTGTCCATCTCATAGCTTGAAATCTGGGGAAGGGGTAGAATTTTCACTGTGCATTAGTATACTTTCTATAAAACCACCTCCTTTTCTTTAAATGTGCTATGGTTTTCGCTGCTTTTGAAATAATTCATGACTTTGAAATGCTAGATCCTCACTAGTTTTAATTTACCTGAAAGGAAGCTCCTTGCTTTTGTTACTGTCTGTGCGCCAATCTCCCATTCATCTTCTCCCTGAGATTCTACTGAGATTGTGATTATTTAGTAGTAACCTGGGCTTTGTTGGTTGTGTGGAAGGGACATAAATCAGCTAAGGCAAGTATGAAGCAATGACAGCTACACAGCATCTTTTCCATGTCTCTTATCCTATATGGTATCCTGTCTCTGGTTGTTCTGAAATGTTTCAGTCTTACTTTGGGCATATGTCGGTTGACTGCACTTAATTTCTTTGCCATTTCTGTGTCTCCAGTTCTTTACATCGTGTTAAGAATTCACCTAACACTTTATATTAAGTTCAGATTGTACTTGGAGACGTTCAGGAGAAAGCGCCTTTAAACAGAAGCACCTTTTTCTCTGGCTGAAAGCTCATTGCAAAACTGAAAGGCTTAACCAAAAAGGGTTTTACGTAAATTGAATATTGATAGTGAAAAAAGGTTAATTGGCCTTAGTAACTTGGTTGCTAAGGAAGCATTTTTCCTGATTGGGAGGAAGCTCTCCTGGGTGTTCTTCAGCTTCTTATGGACCTAAGATGCTTTGTTTTCTCTCTTGCTTTCTTTTTCAGAATTGGAAAAGAAAAGAGTAGAAAGCTATCAAAGGAATGAAAAGCTGTGTGAAGCAGATGGTTGCTCTCTCTTAGCTGCAGAAAGAGAGAGCTAAATACTGACTAGCAACAAGCCAGTGCTAGCAAGGACTCTTTGTTTAAGGCAGACAGTTGGAAAATACCATGAGGGCAAGATGGAAAGAGCCTGCTAGGAGGACACAGAGAGGTTAGATAGAGGCTGTTTTCAGTGCCTGGAATCATGTAGAGAGCAATTAAGGGATATTTTGAATGGACATCCAACATCCAAGTTAAATCATGCAGTTAAATGTTTTCAATAACAATTAAGTTTATTAAGAAAAGTTATTTAACTTGTACCTAGTTTGTATTTCTTTCGGTTTTGCTCTATATTGTATATTAAATTTAGAAAATTTAAATTTGTTCACAAAATTATTTTAATAAATGATATTTAGTTATAAATATCTCTTTATGTTATTGTATAGTTTGTTTAGTAATAATAAAAGTATTTTTGGATTATATAGTTCCAAAGTTTTCATTGAGGGAAACAGATGTGGCTTAAGCGATTGGGCTCCTGTCTACCATATAGGAGGTCCAGGGTTCGATTCTTGGGGCCTCCCGGTGAAAGGCAAGCTGGCCTGTGTGGAGAGCTGGCCCAAGCAGAGAGCTGGCCTGAGCGGAGAGCTGGCCCACACAGAGTGCTGGCCTGTGCAGGAGAGCTGGCCCACGCAGGAGTGCAGGCCTGCTCAGAGACCTGGCACAGCAAGCTGACACAACAAAAAGAGACACAGAGGAGAGACAATAAGAGACAGAGCAGACCAGGGAGCTGAGGTGGTGCAAGAGATTGAGCACCTCTCTTCTGCTCCGGAAGGTCCCAGGATTGGTTCCTAGTGCTGCCTAAAGAGAAGAAAAGCAGACACAGAAGAACACACAGAGAGCAGACAGTGAGCTCACAAACAATGAGGGGTGGGGAGAAATAAATAAATAAAAATAAATCTTAAAAAAATTTTTTTTTCATTGAAATATTTTTTCAGAACAAAAATCTTTGAAAAATATTGACTATCCATATATGCTAAGCGCTCTGGTTTTGCTTAATTTAGGAAAGTTATTTCTGCATACTAAATGATACTCTACTAACCTGAGAGAGTTAGTACCTATATTTTACTTAATCTCATTCTTTTGCTCAACAATTCATTCAACAAATATTTTTGAACATCTATTGAGTATCATGTGCTGTACTAAAGGATACTAAAAGGGATAGAATACTCTTAGGAAGTAGTAATTTCCTTCTCAGGAGAGTTTGGTAAATGAAAGTATTTTTCTGGCATTTTCTGGTCTGTGTTAGGTTTTTTCCATTATTAGTATTGAATATTACTGTTTGGACTAAGTATTATTATAATTATCTTTTCATGAGACTCTTTACTTGTGAAATTCTTTTCAACAATGCTATTTGGATTCTTTTGATGGACATACACTTAAAGAGAGGTCTAGAGTTTCTTTCCTCTGCCTATACCCTGGGAGTGTCATTGAGGATATACAAGTCCTCCCTGGTAACCCCTCTTGAATTTTTCACGGCCATATAGTTATTGTCCTGTGAGTGTGGCAGGAGGACCTCAGAGACACAAAATGTGATGATCCTTTTGAGGGACTCTGATAATAATAATATTCTCAGAGAAGCTAGCTTAACCTGGAATTACTTAAGTCCACCAGAGAGCTTAGTACATATGGATAATCATCAGTGATGATTCTTACAGTGGATGATTCTTTCAATATCAAATGAAAAACATTAATAGAATAATAGACTAAATTGGATTCCCGCAATAGTATAGTAATAGAATACTATATTAAATATATTAAAAGTATACCATAGTCCTCTGAAGTACAGGTACATTCTGGTAGTTTCAAAAAAGTGCATGCAAGGAGTGTGTGGAGCTCGTGGTTGAGCACGTGCTTCACATATACGAGGTCCCGGGTCCAATCTCCCATACCTCCTAAAAAAGAAAAGAAAAGAAAGAAAACGTTCACTAGATCCTCATTTTCAGATTTATCTGCTGCCTAATTCTAATCTGCTTCACAATCCATTAGTTTAGGCGTATTACATCCTTTGTAATTTGAATTGTCTTTCAAAGAGATTGAGGTTTAGTAAATGAAGGGTGTGTTCAGGAAGAAAGTAGAGTAACAAAAATAAGATTCAGTGTTAAAAGGTAAATATTCTATATAGATTTTGAGCAGAATGATGAATAAATGAGAGAAACTTGTGGTTGTAATAATATTTAGTGGCTATATGGATGTCACATTTATTTTAACTCAGTAGCATTACTATATAACTAGTATATGTTTATTTTTTTTGTAGCTGTGTGAGGCTGCCTTAAGCTGGGATGATTTTTTTTTTTATAGAACTCAACTGCTTCTATTAAGATGAAGCTCAGCTAGTAAACTCATTAAGTAAGGACCCTAGGCAGTTATTTAGTGGTGAGACTGAAAACACGGTATTGCAGACATCTTTGCATCACCATCATGAATGACCTTGAAGGAAACCAGCACTTCATAAAGCAAAATCCTCTCTGTGGCACTTCCTTCTGATGTGATTGATGCTTTAGAAAATGCTGTAAGATTTTCTTTTCTTCATTGTGTGGGGCATATACTCTTTATATTTCATAGATTTTTACACTTGTCTGGGGTATTTTGTTGGCAGGCTCTTATAGGTTCTGATCTTTCACTTACTGTAGTACAAGTAAACAGTGAAATCACTCCCCTTTGATCAATATTATTAGGGAATAAGGTCTTTATGCATTGAAATTATGGTTTTCATGAAAAATACTGACTTTCTAATTTAAGTGTAATACAATCATTTTTCTTACTCATAACCTTCCAAGCATCTCTGTTGGTTGAAGAATCTTTAATATTGAGCTTATATGACTTATACTATACAAAGGTTAATATATTCCTTCTAGTCACTATCTAGCTAGTATCAATTCTTAGATTGATAGTTACCCTCCTTTTAGTTTTCTCCTTCAATATGCAATGAAGGCTTTTAGTTTACGTTTTTAATCCAAAAAAATAGACCCCAGAAGTCTTGGAAGATAAAATGATTATTTTACCTCTTTGGAATTACTTGGTCCTACATAAGAACGTATGAGTAAGGGTCATACAAAGGTGCAATGATTCGTCTGCTCTGACATTACTATAGGAATATCAGGGGGAAACTTTTCAACTCTTTTGGCTTCCTTTTCAACTCTTTTGGCTCCAGAAGGCCTGTATCAATTCAGCATCATTTCTTCCATATTCTCTTGGTCAAAAGCATGTGTCAGGGCCAGCCCAGATTCAATACACATGCACTACAGTTAGGTGGAGAGGGAACTAATAATAGGTGCAAGCTGGTGTATTGCAAAGACTGTCTAGTCTTCTCTCCATCAGGGAGCTGTGTCAGCTGAAAGTCCCAAATGCCAGCACGTCACCTTCCCTTTTTGGGATCTGAATTTGGTATTATGACATACTCCTACCAACCTGACTCTGAATTTTGCTCTTCACTTGGCCTACTTTTCTGCTTTTCCCTGCACTTGGTTGTGTATTATTCTCTGTGTTTGTAAATTTACCCTTGAAATTTGATCTCTCACTTGTTTCACAATTTGGTTTGATGCTCTATGGCTATATCTGGACTAAACCAATCATTTAATTTTCTTGATAAACTTCAAGTCCTGAAAGCTAAATTTCTTTCTTACAAAGGGCAAAATCAGACTGTTTTTTTTCTAGGCCCCTTGACCACAGTGATTTATAACAAGCTATTTACTCAGTAAGGTTGCTATGTGAGAAGTTCTAAAGAAAGTAGCTAAAATGTGAGAAGTATAGTTCAGCAACACCTAAATACCAATTTTTTATGTCTTCTCATTTGTTGAACCTAAAAGTATCTCAGTAAATAGGCAGTTAACCAGGCTGACTTGTGTTTTTTCAATTGCTTGATTACTTCATGACTCATGGGTACCTTCATTTTGAATACCCTCTTGAGATTCTTCTGAAAATGCCAAAGTTAGTCTAAATACCTTTTATAATGTATTTTCTGGCTGATGAACTTCTAGATTTTCTCTTAAAAGTATACTATAAATTCATTGAGACTAAACTAAATTCTCAGCCTTTGAGCTTCATTCTTTTTTAACCAAATGACTAAAATGGTTAGAAATCCATTCACTTCTTACATGAAATAGAAAGAAAAGCAGGAGGTATGGCAAACTAATGTTTTTAATGAGTGGAGATATATATATATATATATATATATATATATAATTTTTCCAGATAATCAAGGTTTTTTGTGTTCTTAGTAACTAATTTTGTAAATTAGGTATATATATATATATATATATATATATATAAGTAGAATAGAAAATGTAAAATATTAATGGTAAATATAGAATATAGAGTTGCAGTGGGTACTCACTAAATTTTTAAAGAAACTTACTTCATTCAACTAGTGAAAATATGGATATTTACAATAACTTGGTAAAAGTTTGTACAGGCTTTTAGAAAAGGTTTTTCTCTTTTTTGCTTAAAAGCTGTATTGAAGATCTATGGTATTTTAAATTATTTTCTATTTGATGCTAAAAATGCATTTAAAATATCAAATTATCTTATTTTTACTTGTGAACTGGTGGTTGTTTTATTGCAACATGCATTTTGAAGTAACAATGGATAAGAATGGATAAGATTGGGTTAGAATAAAAGTTTAAAGATTTTAAATAGACATAACAATATATTTGTAGTATTCAGCCAAAGGGGTGCTGATGCAAAGTACCAGAATTCTGTTGGCTTTTATTTTTTATTTATTTTTTATTTTTTTATTTTTTAAATTAATTTTTATTTATTTTTTATATATCTATATACATTTTAAGGATACATTGATTACATAAATGTTACACAGCAATTCCAGGCGTACCCATATGCCACCCCCCCACCCCTCCCACAACCCCCCACATGGACATCCCTAAGTGTGGCATAACGCCTCTAATAGTTACACACATTTTGGGGCTTTGCCATCAGACATAGATCACAGTTCAGGCCATAGACAACCCTCTCTTCTTTACAGTTCCTG
>PVKH010004856.1:0-11988 GCA_004027955.1 Chaetophractus vellerosus | reverse complement strand
TTTCTTGCGTTGTATACATCATAAGTCTGTATCAGGACTCCACAGGGTATTTATTTGGGGTAGAAGCTTATAGTTACAAGGCCCTAAAGAGTCCAACTCAAGGTACCGTAAGAGGTATTTTCTCACCAAAGTCTGTTGCCATGTGTTGAAGCAAGATGCTTGCCCATGTTTTTGAGGATTCAGCCTCCCTCTTCTTCTGAAGGCTCCATGGGCCCAACTTCTTCCAATCTCAGCTGTAGGCTGGAGGGCTTGTTTCTTTCTGGGCCTTCTCAATTGCTCAGAGCTCTGGTCTCTTCAGCTGCAAACTATCAGGCGAATGGCTCATCTCTCTTTCTGGGGTCACAGGTATTTCCTCTGGTGTCTATGGAGCATCTCTCTTCCCGTGTGTATCTTCTTCTGTGTGTTTTCTTGAGTGAATGTCCATTTATATAGCCCACCAAGAGGATGGAGACTCAACCCTGAGTCATGTCCTACTGACATGGTTGAATCAAAGCCCTAATCTTAACAAATTTAATCAAAGACATCCTAGCGGAATCTAATACTATTAAAGGGGATCACTTCCAGAGGAGCAGACCAGTTTATAAACATACTCTCTCTTTTTGGAATTCATAAATAATCTCAAACTGCCACAATACGTCAAATAAAAAAGTCTTTCTGTATTTTAAAAATTCTTGACTGGGTCAATGGAGCATTCAGTAAAAGATGTTTGATTGAATTTTTCACCAAATGATCATTTTCCATGCTTCACCAATTCAGTTTTCAACCTTTATTGAATATACTACTTACTATGGAGAAAAAATAATAAAGACATGATCCCTACTTTCAATAATTTGTTTAAAAAGCTCAATATTTTAATAAACAATTGAGTAGATTCTACAGAATGAAAATGTTTTCTGGTTACAGTTATTAATAAGCCAATTATAATTTATAATATGAACTAATGAAATTAAAAGCGGCAATAAAATTAACAAAATAATAACATATAAAAACAAATATTACAAATAAAAGAGTAATAGCTTTCAGGATATGACTGAAATTAAAAACATATGTTAACCATAATACTGTTTTGCATGTGCCTGCATAATAATGTTTTAAATGTGTGTTTTTGTTATATATTGTTGCTTTAAAAACTACCCCAAAACTTTCATGGCTTTGGAAAACAGTCCGGGGCTGGAATCACTCAAAGGCTCAGCTGAGCTGGTCCTCCAAGATGGTGTTTTAACTACATGTCAAGCACCTTAATTGGGATAACTGGAATAGTTGGGACTGGCAGGCCATTTCTCTTTCTATGTTCTTTCTCCACATGGCTATCTTGGGCTTCCTCCAAGTTTCAGGGCAGCTGGACTTTTTACCTGGTGGCCTTCTTCCCCAAGAGTACACAGTCCAAGAGACCTAGGTCTCAGGGCTTCTTTTGTCCTAGCCTAGGAAATCATGCAACATTATTTGTGCCATATTCTCTTGGTTAAAAGCACATGTCAGGGCCAGCCCAGATTCAAGGCAGGAAACCACACAAAGGCATTTATACTGGATGCATGGTTTATTGCGGGGTAGGAAATCTTTGGAAATTAGCTACCACAAGGTATGGGATTTATTCTAAAGTGCATAATAATAATTTTACTGAATGGCTGGTAAAATTATCAGTACACATTCAAAATTAAAATTCACATTAATTTTTAAAAGAGAAATATTTTATAGCTTCTTTTTATAGAAGTATTTCAATTGCATATTAATAAATGTTTCGGTTACCATGAGAAAAATAAGTCTTTCTGAAATGTTACCTACTGGATGCAGAGTATTTCAAAGTCATTTGGGGGAAGATACGGGGTATTATAAGACCCTGCTTTACAAGACCCCACACTCAGGAAAATAATAAATTGGTTTTGAAACAAGATATATGCATCAAGAGGCAAATGGCAATTCACAGCAGTGATAAACTTTCTAGAAAGGGAAAGTTAAACGATGACTGAAAGTAGTCAGGAAGTATTCATATAATAATTGAGATGAAAGCTAAGCACACTGAAGGATGGGTGATATTTTGGTTAAATGAGAGGGCAGAAGAAATTGCGACTTGAACATGTAGAAAAACTCAATACATTGAAGAGTCCTATGTAATAATGGAAATTATTACTTATAGGGCTTAGTGGATCCACCTGAATGAAACCAAAGCATGAAGTGTATGACCAGATTGTGGAGAGCTTTTTTAGATAGCATCCATTGTTTTTCCTTCTCTAGCGTTTATTCTGTACTTTTCTGATGAGACAGGTACTTCTTTTTTTCTCTCACTTACTGATTTGGTAAATATTTACTGAGCTTATACTTTATACAGAAGAGAGTGTTGAACCTGACTGTCAAAGCCCTGCCCTCAAGAATCTTCTCTCAGTTGCCCCACTGGGTAAGACAGTTAATCAATGTATTGTGCCCTTCCCTGGCCAAAGATGAGCACATGGCTAACCTAAGAGTGACACAGCAATGGGAAATAGTTGGAGTTAACTCATTCTGGTGGTGGTGCCCTGAAGAATCTATTAGTTTCTTCCATCCACATCCCCAGAGCTAATATGGTTCCTGTCCTTCCCCAGGCATAAGTTTAATTGTTCCTTAAATTATGGGAGTTAACACACAGTCTTTTAATAAACTCCTTTTTGCTTGCAACCAATGAACTTTCAACCAATGTACTTAAGGACAGCATGTCTCTTGCTAAGGGATTTGAATCATATCATGTAACCAGAGAGGCGTTCTTGGTAGTTTTTGAACAGGAAGAAGAGGTGTTTTTTGGGGTTGCTGTTTTTTGTTTTAGAGACTTGTGCATGTGTTGATAGGTTAGAGCAGGGAAAATTTGCATTTAGTTTGACCAAGTAGAAGACTGTTGAAATATCCAGTAATATGGGAATGAAGGTTGAATTATAGTGATTACAGGAGTAGAAAGAAGTCGTGGGGAAGAACCAAGGCTGGGGCCAGGACAAAGCAAGAGAGCATCTAGAGCACACTCAACTAGAGTGAATTCTTCCTTAAATTTTGCACCATAGATGATTCTCTTGTCTCATCTTGGTCCCAGCCCTGGCTATGACATTATAAAGGAAAAATTAAAGAGCTTGGTGACTGACTGGATATGAGGAGGAATCATATTCATAATCATAACTACATCTACCACTAGGTGCCGAGTACTGTTCTAAGTACTCTACTTTTAACTCATAAAATACATGTGTATGGTAAATTTTATTATCTTCATTTTTCTGTTGGGTAACATGAACACAGCTCAGTGAAAGGCAGTAATTTTCCTAGTAGTAAGGAGAAGAACTGGTGTACAAGAAAAAAAGGAGGATTTTAAAATGAGAATTCTACCAAATGTTTAATGAAGTATTAATATCAATTCTACAAAATCTCTTTCATAAAATAGAAGAGGAGGTAACACCTCCCAATTCATTTTATGAAGCTGCTATTACCCTGATATCAAAACCAGACAAAGACAGTCCCCCCCGCAAAGAAAACCATTATAGATTAAGATCCCTCATGAGTATGAATATAGATGCAAAAATATTTAAGAAATGTTAGCCAACAGAATTCATCAATATATAAAAGAGTATGCACCATGAAAAGTGTGGTTTATTCGAGATATGCAAGGCTAGTTCACTATTTGAAAATCAGTTAATATAATCTACCATATTAACAGGCCAAAGAAGATAAAAATTGCATGGCCATATGAATTGATGCAGAAAAAGTATTTGACACCCATTCATGATAAACTCTTAGAAAAATAGGAAAAGAAGGGAACTTCCTCAACTTAATAAGGAAAACCTACAGGTGATGCTATATTTAATGGTGGCATACTGAACAGTTTGTCCCTAAAACCAGGAACAAATAAAGGATATCTGTTCTCATCACTCTTATTCAAATAGGACTGGAAGTTCTAGATAGTGCAATAAGGTAAAAAAAAAAAAAAAGAAAGAAAATGAAAGGCATACAGATTGGAAAAGATGAAATAAAACTGCCCCTATTTGTCAGTTACATTCTGTCTATGTAGAAAATCCCAAGGTATATACAAAAAATAAAAAGAAAAACCTTCTAAAACTAATCAGTGAGTTTAGGAAGATCACAGGATAAAATAAACATGAAAAAATCATTGTATTTCTATATACTAGCAATGAACACATGGATAATGAGATTAAAAATACCACTTACAATTGCTCCAAATGATATACTGAGGTTTAATTCTAAGAAAACAGTTACAGTACTTAAATATTGAAGACTACAAAACTCTGATGAAAGAAATCAAAGGAGTTCTAAGGAGATGGAGATATATACTGTGGTCATGGATTGGAGGACTCAACATAGCAATGGCATTAATTCTTTCTAAATTAGTAAATAGATTTGGCACAATTCCTATCAAAATCCCAACAAGATTTATTGTATAGACAATACTGTTCTAAAATTTATATGAAAAATGGAGTGAAGAGCTAGTGTATAATTCACAAGAGCACAGAATGTGGTTAGAGAATGGAAAGCTGAGGTTTAATCTGTACAGAATTGGTAAAAAGTTATTTGTAAATGTTGTAAATGAATAGAAATGATGAAAGCACATCATAGGATTTGTAATTAGTAGTGCTAACATATGGGTATGATGGTGGTTTGTTTTGTTTTGTTTTGTTTTGTTTTTAGTAATGGACATGCTCTAATAGTGATTGAAGTGATGAATACACAAGTCTGTGATTATACCAAATGCCATTGATTGTACACTTTAGATAAATTGTATGGCTTATGAACAACAAAAAATAGGATGAGTTGGGGGAAAATACTCCAAATGTAAGATATGGACTATAGTTAGTAGTAATATTTTGTTGATGTTCTTTCATAATTTGTTACAAATGTTTCACAAAAATGCAATGTATTGGTAGTATTTAAAATCATTAGAGGAAAGCATAGGTTTATGTTTTTATAATATGAAGTGGCAAGGACTTTCTAAGCATGTCACTAAAAAACAAAAATGAGTGTTTCCATATATTTTGGTACATAACAAGCCATCCCCAAACCTAATGGCTTAAAAAAACAATGGGAGAGAATTAGGGAGACTTCCAGGGAAGGTGGCAAAATGGGGAGCTTCAAGACTCATCCTTCCACCAAAACAGGTATTAAACAGGCAGGAACTGTCTGAAACAATTGTTTCCCCAGGGGCCGAAGAGCACTGTACAGCATCCAGGAAAGAGGGGGAGGAAGACACAGATAAACTACAGAAAAGAACAATTCGTAGCTCTTTCCATGTGGCACCTGCCCGCACCCATCCTTCACTCTTGTGGTGGGCTGCCTTGAGGGTCCAGTACCTGACTGGCTCACTGGAGGAACAAAGGAACATAAAAATCCTTATCCCCAAGAACAGAGTTGGGCATGGCCAAACACTTATCGTGGCTTTTGATTAGTGAATTTGGATCACTGGGTCCTGGCTCTGAGCTACTGTTTCAGCCTGCCCCAGACAAAGGTCACAGCAGCCATTGCTTCAGCCCTGCCCTGGTCAGGGGTGGAGGTGGTGGAGATTTAAAGATGCAGTGCCTTCTCAGGACTGTGGGGAATAGTTAGCTGAAATGGCAGCATCTCCTGGGCAGGTCAGGAGAGCACAGCTTTGGGGAGCCATCGATTTTGGCATCCTTCCTGATCTCCTCACCAGAGTACTTTGGAGTTACTCTGTGTCCCTCTTGTGGGTATCAAGCCCTATTTTGTCTGGGAAATACTGACTTGGAAAAGTCCTCTCCTCCACAGTGACTCTTCTCCCAGAATTTGCCCTCAGGGCAAAAGCAGCAGGAGACACTGAAAGGAATGCAAAACACTATAGAGGCCAAACAAAAATAAACAGAACAGAACAAGATTCCCTGAGAAGAAATAGAGGAAAGGAAACTTTCTGTTGGAGGTAAAATGATTGCACGGCATATCCAGGGAAAGAATCAGATGAAAAGTAGCTGAAAAGGGGGAACAGATGTGGCTCAAGCATTTGAGCACCCACCTCCGACATGGGAGGTCCCAGGTTTGGTTCCCAGTGCCTCTGAAAGAAGGCAAACAAACAACAAGCAGATATTGAGCAAAAACAGTGGGCAGACAATGGGAAAAACGAGCAGACAATGATCAAAAACAATAAGCAGACAACAAGCAAGACTATGAGCAAACAAGGAACAGAAAACAAGCAAAAATGAATGAGCAGGGAGCAGCTGTAGCTCAAACAGTTGAGCGCCCACCTCTCACATGGGAGGCCCTGGGTTCAGTTTCTGGTGCCTCTTAAAGAAAAAACAAACAGACAATGAGCAGACAAAGAGCAAAAAACAATGAGCAGACAATGAGCAAAAACAACTGCAACAACAACAACAACAACAACGAGCAGACAATGAGTGCAAACAACAAGCAAAAAAGAAAAAAAGAGAAAACAGATGAGGTATCCATTTCTGGGGGAGGAAAAAAAATAGCTGAAAAATCTGATCAGTTAAATATGTGCTACTTTAAAGATCTAGACTAGTAGAAACCAGCATCAAAGAAGAGCCTTAACACAAAGCCAATCAACAAAAAAATCCTAGGCAAGAGAGAACCTGACCTTCAGAGTATAGTCATCAAGGTAATCAGAGGCCTAGAAATCAGCATATAATTACAAGCCATACTAAGAAACAGGAAGATATGGCCCAGTCAAAGGAAGAAATAAAAAAACTAGAGGAGACATAGAATTTGGAAGAACTAATCAAAGATGTTGAAATAAATCTCTTAAATCAAGCCAAGGAAATGAAGGAAAATATGGCTAAAGAGACAAGGGATATTAAGAAGACGCTGTGAGCATAAAGAATTTGAGAGTATAAAAGGAAGCAGAAATTATGGGGATGAAAGTCACAATAGTGGAGGTTAAAAATATACTATAGGCAGCAACAGCAGATAGGAACAGGCAGAAGAAAGAATCAGTGAACTAGAAGAAAGGACAATCAAAATCTTACAGAAAGAACAGATAGAGAAAAGAATGGGAAAAATTGAGGATGGGCTCAGGGATTTGAATGACAATATGAGTGCCCAAACATGTACATTATTGGTGTCCCAGAAGGAGTGGAGAAGGGAAAAGGGGCAGAAAGAATATTAGAGGAAATAATGACCAATAATTTACCAGCTCTCATGAAAGACATAAATATACATGTCTTGATGAGAGTGGTATATTGAAGTCTCCAAATATTATTGTAGACACATCTATTTCTTCCTTCAATTTTGCCAGGGTTTGACTCATGTGTTTTGGGGCATGCTGGTGCATAAATATATACCATAGTTATATTCCAAACAGAATATATCCGAATAGACCTACTCTGAGACACAAACTAATCAGAATGTCAAATGCCAAAGGTAAAGAGAGAAT
The DNA here is from genome assembly GCA_004027955.1 of Chaetophractus vellerosus. Taxonomy (NCBI): domain Eukaryota; kingdom Metazoa; phylum Chordata; class Mammalia; order Cingulata; family Chlamyphoridae; genus Chaetophractus; species Chaetophractus vellerosus. The sequence continues at coordinate 4,628 of PVKH010004856.1, read as the reverse complement.
TGTGAAAGCTGCAAGAGAAAACTGATTCATCACATACAAAGGACCCACAATAAGTCTAAATGCTGATTTCTCATGGAGGCAAGAAGGCAAGGGTATATTTAATATACTGAAAGAAAAAAAAACTGCCAGCTAAAAATTCTTTATCCAGCAAAACTGCCCTTCAAAAATGAGGGACAGTTTAAAATATTCACAGATAAACCAAAACTTGGAGTTCGCTAACAAGAGACCTACCCTACAAGATATACTAATGGGAGTTCTGGCTGAAAGGAAAAGACAGGAGAAAGTGGCTTGGAGTAGACTGAAGAAATGAAGAGTATCAGTAAGGGTAACTAAAAGGGTAAAAAAGAGAAACAAACAAACAAAAAAGATATGACATATAAAAATCAAAGGTTAAAGTGGCTGAAATAAGTATTGCCTTTACATTAACTATGAATTAATGGAGTAAACTCTCCAATCAAAAGACACAAATTGAAAGAATGAATAAAAAAGTATGATCCAATTATGTTCTGTTTACAAAAGACTCACCTTAGACCCAAAGACACAAATAGGTTGAAAGTGAAAGGTTGGAAAAAGATATACCATGCAAACAATAACCATAAAGAGCTGGGATAGGTATTCTAATATCAGATAAATATAACTATGGTATATATTTATGCACCAGCATGCCCCAAAATACATGAGTCAAACACTGGCAAAATTGAAGGAAGAAATAGATGTGTCTACAATAATATTTGGAGACTTCAATATACCACTCTCATCAATAGATAGAACATGTAGACAGAGGATCAATAAGGAAACAGAGAATATGAATAATATGATAAATGGACTAGACCTAACAGACACATACAGAACTTGCACCACAAAAGAGCAGGATATACGTTTTTCTCAAATGCACATGGACCATTCTTCAGGAAAGACTACATGTTGGTTCACAAAACAGTTCTCAGTAACTTAAAAAATATTGAAATTATACAAAGAACTTTCCCTGACCATAATTGAATCAAGCTGGAAGTCAATAACAGATGAAGAATTGAAAAATTCACAAATATATGGAAGTTAAACAACATACTCTTAAAAAATCAGTGGGTCAAAGAAGAAATTGCAAGAGAAATCAGTAATTATTTCAAGACAAATGAAAATGACAACACAACATAACAAACGTATGGGATGCATCAAAGGCAGTCCTAAGAGGGAAATTTATAGCCCTAAATGCTTACAATAAAAAAGAAGAAACAGCTAAAATCATAGACCTAACTGCACAACTGGAGGAACTAGAAAAAGAACAACAAACTAATCCCAAAGCAAGCAGAAAGAAAAAAAATAAGAAAGATTAGAATAGATATAAATGAACAAGACAAGGGTGTCCAGTGCTATCACTGTTATTCAATATTGTGCTAGAAATTCTAACCAGAGGCATTAGGCAAGAAAAAGAAATAAAAGGCATCCAAATTTGAAAGGAAGAAGTAAAACTTTCACTATTTGCAGATGACATGACCCTGTATATATAAAGTTCTGAAAAACCTACAACAAAGCTACTATAGCTAATAAATGAGTTCCCCAAAGTGGTGGGATAAAAAATCAACATGCAAAAATCAGCAGTGTTTCTATACACTAATAATGAGCAATCCGAGGAGGAAATCAAGAATAAAATTCCATTTACAATGGCAAATAAAAGAATCAAATATCTAGGACTAAACTTAACCAAGGATGTAAAGGACTTGTACACAGAAAATTACAAAAAAATTGCTAAAAGAAATCAAAGAAGAACTAAATTAATGGAAGAATGTTCCATGTTTATGAATTGGAAGACTAAATATCATTCAGATGTTAATTCTACCCAAATTGATTTACAGATTCAACACAATCCCAATCAAATTTCCAACAGCCTACTTTGTAGAAACAGAAATGCCAATTATCAAATTTATTTGGAAGGGTAAGTTGCCCTGAATATCCAAAAACACCTTAAAAAAGAAGAAAGAAGTTGGAGAACTCTCACTTCATGGCTTTATAGCATATTACAAAGCTACAGTGGTCAAAACAGCATGGTATTGGCATTAGGATAGATATATTTACCAATGGAATTAAACTGAGACTTCAGAAATAGGCCCTCACATCCCTGGCTGATTGATTTTTGATAAAGCTGTCAAATCCACTTAACTGGGCAAATATAGTCCCTTCAACAAATTGTTCTGGGAGAACTGAATTTCCCCATGCATAAGAATTAAAGAAGACCCCTATCTCATACCTTATATAAAAATTAGCTCAAAATGGATCAAAGACATAAATATAAGAACCAGGACTATAAAACTCCTAGAAGAAAATGTAGGGAAGTTTCTTCAAGATCTTGTGGTGGTGGGAGTAGATGTGGCTCAAGCGGTTGAGCGTCTGCTTCCCATGTGGGAGGTCCCAGGTTCAGACTCTGGTACCTCCTAAAAACAACAACAAAAAAAGACAGACAAAAAGAAAACAAACAAAAAAACCAACTCAGGGGAGCCTATGTGGCTCAGTGGTTGAGCACTGGCTTCCCAAATACAAGACCCGATTCAATCCTTGGTCCCAGTATCTAAAAAAAAAAAAAAAAAAAAATCTTGTAGTGAGCAATGGTTTCTTAAACTTTACATCCAAAGCACAAGTAATGAAAGAAAAAAATAGATAAATGAAACCTCCGTAAAATGAAAAACTTTTATGCATCAAAGGACGTTGTCAAGAAAGTGAAAAGACAACCTTCTCAATGTGAGGAAATATTTGGAAACCAGATATATGATAAGGGTTTACTATCCAAAATATATAAAGAAATCCTACAACTTAACAATAAGAAGACCAACACCCCATTTAAAACTTGGACAAAAGACATGAATAGACAGTTCTCCAAATAGGAAATAAAAGTGGCTAAAAAGCACATGAAAATACACTCAACATCTTTTTGATGTTGCAAATGCAAATCAAAATCATAATGAGATATCTTTTCACACCTACTAGTATGGCTACTGTAAAAAAAAAAAAAACATACGGGAAACTACAAGCATTGGAGAGGATGTGGAGAGATGGGAACACTTATTTACTGCTTGTGAGAATGTAGAATGGTACAGCCACTGTGGATCTTTATTATATCTTCAATGTCTTTGCTTAACATTTTTCAACCTTTCCTCTAACTCATGGGTCAGTAAATAAGCCAAATCTGGCCTATTTTTGTAAATAAAGTTTTATTGGAACACAGCCACACCTATTTGTTTATATATTGTCTGTTGTTGTTTACACACTACATAGCTGAGTTGAGTAGTGGTTACAGAGACTGTATGCACTGCAAAGTGTAAATAATATATTTACTATCTGGCCCTTAACAAAGAAAGTTTAATGACTGCTGGGCTTCTTGAGCATATGGAATACAGTTTTAATTTATAACTGTTTACTGTCTTTGCCTGCTAATTCTATCATCTGTGTCATTTCTAGGTTGATTTAAATTGATTGATTTTTCCCCTTATTTTGGTCTGTATTTTTATGCCTGGTGATTTTTAATTGGATACCAGATGGTAGTACGTCTTATCATTTTGGGTGCTGGATAATTTTGTATTCTTAAATAATATTCCTGAACTTTGTTCTGGGATACATCTACGTTATTTGGAAACAGTTTGATACTTTCAAGTCTTGCTTTTAAACTTTGTTTGGTGGGACCAGAGTCAGAGAATAAGTAAACAAATAAAGCTCCTACTATATTTTCAAAAGGAAGATTAAAAAAAAAAAAAAGAAAGAAAAGGAAACCTTCACTCAGAAGCCTTAGAAGGTTCCTAGGAACTAGGTTGTAAAATGAAGGTGACAGCGGTGGTTTGTCAGGAAACCTGGGTGGTAAAAAGCAGGAGCCAAGTCAGAATCCTGGCTTTTTCCTTTATAGGTGGATGATTTTGGGCAACTTACTTAACATTTTTTTAACAAATCAATTTTATTGATACATAGTAATAAAGCATAAATCCATCCAAACTGTACAATAAATGGTATTCGGTGTAATCACGTATTTGTGCATTCATCACAACACTCATTCTTAGAGTACTTCCATTATTCAATAATAATACTAATAATAAACAAAAAACAAACAAAACTCATCACCTCTCAATCTCTCTATGCTTCCCCTGCTGTACATAGTTGATATTCTTTTTCCTATTTATATTTATATTTTGTAAAACAGTCTTATATGCAACACCACCCATGTTTTACATGGGTTTTACTATCTTACACAGTTTCACGTTAGAGTTTTTAGCTTTCCTTCTAGTAATATACATTACTTTAGACTTCCGTTCAACTACTGTCATAACCATTTAATAGATCTGCTAGTTACAAACACCATGATGTGCTTGCACCATTTCCATTCATTTCTAAAGATTTAAAAACAACCTTTTTACCAATTCTGCACAGAATAAGCCTCAGCTTTCCATTTTCTACCCTCCTTCTATTTTCTGGTGACCTATATTCTGATTATTAACTCCATGAATTTACACACTATATTAGTTCATCATAGTGCAATTATACAGTATTTGTCTTTTTGTGTCTGGCTTGCTTCACTCAATGTAATGTCCTCCAGGTTCATCCATGTTGTCATATGCTTCATGACTTCATTTCTTCTTCTTTTTTTTTTT
>PVKH010004855.1:0-22831 GCA_004027955.1 Chaetophractus vellerosus | reverse complement strand
AAAAAAAAAAAGTGAATGGATGGAGGGCATGTGGCTCAAGCGGTCGGGTGCCCAACTCCCACATGGGAGGTGCCAATTCTGTTCCTGGTGCTTCCTAAAAAAGACCAGGGAACAAAACGAGCAGATTGACAAGAAAGCCCTCATGGGGGGGGGCGGGTAAGTGAATGGAATATCCTTAATCTCATAGGAAGTATCCACCCAAGGAAAACAAAACATAACAAAGCAACCATTCTGTTTCTGGAGGCTGAGTATATTACCATTGGACCAACTCTCATATATATAATCACTATAAACTCTAGAAAATATGAATGCCTAACTGAAGACACTATAGAGCAATGATAAGATAAATATATTATTGAGTGTATTGATGCTTGGAGGGATAGGATGTCAATGAATGAGTTTCCCAATTTTAAGTCTTGCATGCTGATGGCAGAGTTGAACCTATACCACATGAAGAAACTGCTCTTAGGGTATTAATATAATCTTCACATTATTATTTACCTATATAAGACTTAAAATATTTATAAGACCTTTCTGTTGATGAGAAAGACTATTTGAAATATATTCAAACTGTATACATTATAATAAATTTAAAACAATATGGATATAGATATATAGATATACACACATATATTTATATATTAAACACAAAACAAAAGGTATTGTGGCTATATTACTGTATTTTAGTTTTCTAATCCCTCAGGCAGATACCATAAAATGGGTTGGCCATTAACAATGGAAATTTATTAGATCACAAGCTTACAGTTTTGAGGCTGAGAAAAATGTCCAAATCAAGGCATCATGAACACATGTTTTCTCCGGGAAGCCTGTCTGCCACCAACCCTGGATTCTGTCATGTTGCAAAACACTTGTCAGTATCTGCTGGCCTCCCCCTACTTTTCAAAGTTTAATTCCTTCCAGTTTCTTGATTCTGTGGTTTTCTCTCCTTTAACTCCATATTCATCCTGTTTATAAAAGATTCCTTTAAAAGGATTAAGACTCACACTGGACAATGCCTGAACTGAAACAATCTAATCAAAATATCTTATTTACAATAGGTTTACCAATAGAGGAATGGATTAACTTTAAGAACATGATTTTCTGGTGGACATACAATTTGAAAACATCAAAGGCTACATTCTTATCAAACAGTGTACACCTGAAGGCAAGATGTAAGGCTTAATATTAAGATTATTATGCATCATAGTAGACAAAACAATCCTAAATTGATATCCATCTATTTTTATGGCTTTCAAATACGTAATGTCTAAAATGTTATATCACAAAGTATAATGTAAAATATCCAAAACTATACCTGGATGTGTAAAAAACAATCCAGCCAGGGTAATTGTCATGAGGCAGCCACCAGGAAGGGTATAAAAGTTTTGAATAGCATACTTGACTAACTCCAAATGGTACAGAAAGTGCATTCAAGTGTGTGGTGAGTAGTTTGAAATCAAAAAGTGTGTGTTGTCTAAGGTTGTATTAAACTGGAAATCAATGATAGAAAGGTAACTCACACCTCTAAGAAGCATGTTGAGACTTTCTACTTTCCTAACACAATAAAAATGGCCCCCTATACCATGATTGTGAAGACTGAACAGTTATTGTAGTGCTTCCTATTAGGTATGCACTGTGTTCTGGGTACTGGTCTAAATGGTTACATGTTCCATTCAGTCCTACCATCAAATGGCACATGAGGGTGGACACCGGTGTTAATGTGTTGGCAGGTAGAGAAACTGAGTTATCAGAGATAAAGCAACATCATGATGATCATCCCGGTCACAGGCCACTGTGCTGGGCTTTGGCAAGAGGTTCATAGCTTTAGGCAATTTCAGAAAGAATGTATTGTCATCACTAGCAATACCATGAGTTTGTTTTGACTAGTGAAAATCACTCTTTTCCTAAGAGGAAAACCCTCAAGATGAGCATGAAAACTTAGTATCTTGGGATTAGGCTGATGCCAGGCTCTGCTCCTTGGTCCCTATGATCCACAAGCATTTCACCTTAAAATCACTCAGAATATTCAGGGAACTGTGATTTTCTTTCTATGTGATTATATATTTAATCTACACAATTTTCTACATTCAAATGCACTAATCTATCTTATATTTCAGTGCTGTTCATGGACAGATTTACTTGAGTCCTGCTCCCTAACCATCTAGAGCCAATTATCTCTTTGAAATTACCTGTGGGCACTGGCTATTTTTGGTGCCAAAGCCTGTGCTTCTGGGGGTTTTCTATGATGCCATTGGAGACCCTCATTTGGATATAAAACTTAATATGAAAGCTCTTGTTACAATAGAAAGCTTCAAAATGGGATGTCAGTCATCTCTACCAAGTATACCTGCTCATCCTTGCCCACAGGTAAACCATCAGTGGACCCTTGTCACAAATCTTGGTGTGTCTCTCCAGTGTAAGTAATAAACAAAATTAACTTTTGAGACTTGGTTGTTATTAACTCTTTTAACTCTCTTCCTTTCCTTCCCTTCCCTCCAAGAATCAACTGCATTTCTTTTCTGCATATCTTAGCTGATTTTTTCAGAGAAATTGTCAAGAAGAATATGATATATATATATATATATATATATATATATATATATATATATATATATATATATATATGATACTCACACAATGAGACAAATATCCTTTTTCATTCAATGAAATAAATTCAGTTCAAGCAGTTTTAGGAGAATTGATAGCAGTTCACCGAAGGAAAGAATAAGCTGATTGCTGCACCAGATGGAGCAGGGGCAGCTCTGCACACTGATGAGAGTTTCAATATGCAGAATTGTAATTTAAATTTTTACTTAGATCTAATTCTGATTTATGTGTTTGGTCTAAAAAAGAATTTAAACAATGATTTATGTGTACTATTGCAAATCAATTAATTTAATATTTTTTGTATTATTTTCTCTTTACCCAGCACTCTACTAGATGAAGTCAGTAGTACATAGTGAATAAGTGAATCTTTTTCATAAAAATAAATCATGCACATGACCCCTTATACTTCAGGTGTAATTCTAAGACTTTATCATGAAAACCATGTAAGCCTTGTTCATACTTGAGTTCCACAGCTTCCAGACAACTACATGTACATAATTCACCCTAAAATATCTTTAAAGGCAGATAATATAAATAAATAAAATATTACAAGCATGTCTCAATCAATAAACAAATTAATATGTTAAGTATCAAAATATGTCTTCTAATTTGATAAGTCTTTGAAGAAAAGACAAAAAATCATTTGGTTTTACAAGTTAATGTATATGAACTCCTGTGCAATAGCCTAGTTATCCCAAGAGAACATATCTTTGTGAGTTAGCCTCATGTGCCCTGTATACTATTTAAGAATGTCTTAGTTTAACAATCTCTATTTAAATGTGCATAACATTTTATGTTGTCATATTTGTTTTAAAGGAAAATTGCATTATCAAATTCAGAGTGGTGTCATTCCCATAATTCTTTGTTTGCTTCTGAAAAAAGAACAATATGAACTTGAGATGGAAGAAATGTAGTGCATAACACACTCCACTTTTTAAAACTTATTATTATTGATTTACTTTTCCTTAGCATTGCTACCATTAGGAGAATCTCTAATTATTTTACAAATATTAAATTCATGAAGAAGGTATTTTTACAAATTTTATAGAAAAGGAAACTGAGAGTCAAAGATACATATGAAGGTCTACATACATAGCAAATAAATGGTAGAGACAAGATATAAAATATATCTTCTCCTATACTCTACAAGGATCGAACTCTGCTCTGCTGACATTATAAATTCAAGCAAGAAACCTACAATTGATTGGGGACTGTGAAATAATGAATAAAATATGTTCATTGTGTTCCAACTGTGAAATCCCTTGGAATTTTTGTAATATTGTTGCAGAAATCCAATCCCAAAAAACTCAAGCCACATACGGAGGAGTGGAGGAACATAACTTTATTATGCACGGGCCCAGAAAACAAAAGAGTTTCCAATTTCTGGGCCCTTAACAACAGTTTTTGTGGGCTTATATAAGTTTCTCCTCATTGGCTAGTGGATTGATAAGCAAAAGAGATAAGATTCTTGCAGGCAGTTAAAGTATTTTCTGGCTTAGCTCAGGGTCATAAGAAAGGGAGCTATTCTTTGTTTAGGTCTGCAGACTTAGTTCAAAGAGGCATGCTTTTTAGCTTATCTTACTAAAGATGGCCTGGAGAAAAGTGGAGGAGGAGAAAGGGAGAGTGGGACTGTTTGTTTTTCTAAAGCTGTAAATTCCCACAGGGGGCATTGGGGCCCTGCACTTCCTTGTTATTTCCCCCCCCCCTTTGATGCCTTTTATTTCTATAGGGCATCACCACTTTTCAGCTGTTTATAGCTTCTTAGGGTGAGCATCTGGCCCATTAGAGAGGTACTTTTTATAATTATGGTAGATGGGGCCCTTGTTGCCCTTCTTGGAGGCAGAGATAACCTCATAGGGGCTGAGCCCTTGACTTAGTAGTACTGCTTCTGTTTTATAGTATTGTTGTATTTGAAGGATACCAAGGCAGACCTTGCTGGGGTGGGAAAAGGCTGGGATGTGTTAAAGACAGTTTGATTTTTTTTCATACATGACTGATCTGTAGCTTTCATGTCTGAAACCCCTCCAGTGACCCTGGCTGAGGGCAGGCTAGAATAGAGAGCAGAAACAAATCAAGATGCTGAAACAACCTACTATGAAGTAGTAGGCCAGGGCAAGCAGCACCCTGTCTGTGAGAGTTCAGTCAGAGGGGGCTGCAGCCACGAGTCCAAATTTAAGTATGGATGTAATTAGTTCAATAAGGCCCAGTTCCCATGAGGGGCAGGAGTTTATCTGGCTGTTGCCTGATGTAGCTGGCTCTTGGGATTCACATGTGAGCCATGCTTCTAGGGGTTGGCCAGTTAATGGTTGCACCATCCAGCAGTCCTGCTTTCTGTCAGGATGGGCCTGCTTGACTTTGGAGTGATAAACCTAAGGAGTGAAGCCATCCATCCCGGTTGGATGGTGCTGTCCTCTGTCACTTGGGCTGGACCATGTGCCTCTCAGAGGGCATCTGGAGGGCAGGCTGCACTGAGCAGTTTCAGGTTCATGGGAGTCCTATCAGGGTTCTCAGCAGGGGGTACCCCAGGAAGGAGGCAGTCAGGTTAGTAGTGGGTAGATCAGCAGTTTTAACTGATAACTGGAGACACAGGATTACAGGGTGAGTTGGACAGGGGAGGTGTCTCTGGTAGTGCTGACAATGCCAGTGGGGATGAAGGCACATACAGTTGGGGGGAGTGGTGGACATTCTTCCTTTGCTCCCTGATGTATGGGAGGCTTTCAGCCCCTGCTGTTTGTCTTACTAAGACCTTAGTCTGTCCCTGTTTCCCTGTGCACATGCAGACTCATGGGGGCATAGTATGGGCTACTTTTAGTACTTTAGTATAGAAACTGGTCTGAGTGGCCGGGGTCAGGAAGGGGAGCAGAAGAGGTGATTTGACCTTTGCACTGCTTTATTTTTTTCTCAGAGAGTTTGCACCTTTATTCTTAAAGGGGTGCTGGAGGGAGATGTTCATTCTTCTGTAACTACTTCATGCTGGTTAGGGGCAGTAGACCCTACCTGACAAGGTGTAAAAACTCTCTGCCTATCCTATCTTAGCTGGAGAAAGATGGATCTGGCATCCTGGGCAAAGATGGATAAAGTCCCCTTATGGCTAGCAAGATGTTGATTCTGAAAGAAATAAACTTGATTAGAACTTTGAGAATAACACTAAAGGGATGACATTGGACTACAAAAGTAGAGAAGGCCAGTACCTGCAAAGGCTGCATTTCCCTGAAATTGGTGGGAGACAGTACTTTTTAGTTAAGTTACAGGAAATGGAAACAGACTAAGTTTCCTAAGGAGTGTTCAGATTGCCCCTTCCCCCAACAATAGGCATCTGGTCTAGGGTTAGAGGGAACAGTTGGCTTTAACATAGACACTACTTAGCTTTGTCTCTTGAAGAGGTATCTCAGACACTCCAGTGATTTGCATTTGTACATTTCATCAGATGCTTCTGGTGAGTTGGCACTTTCCTGGGCAGCTGGATTCAGTCAGGATTAGTGCACCAAGCTGGAAATTCCTTTAAATTTAATAACTGTGAGTGATCAGAACTACAGAATAAAGTTCTTTCCACTTTGGCTATAATAGAGAGAGAGAGACCAGTTTTCTTTCCAGGTTTTATTAGAACCTGGTTCCCAGGTCCTGGGTGTGGAAAGTTTGCCCATGGACCATCTTAAAAGGGCTAAGTTGAAGTGGGTCTCAGCCACCACATTTGTCATTTTCTTTCTGGTGGGTAATGCTTAACCCTGAGAGGATGGCATATGGGTGAAGTCTATTTGCTAGCCTTCCCGAGGGTATGATCCCTGCATCTGTGCAGGAGGTTTAAGTCGGGGAGGATGGTTAAGCCTCCCATTGTTTGAGTTATTAATTACACACTGGGGGCAACTCTTGGTAACTTTTGGCTGTTTTTATCAGGCCCTATCCTTTAAAAACCCATATAACTAAGCTGTTAGGGCATTCTTCCCCAGATGAGTGGGCTTGGTGAAGTCCACGAAGGACCTCTCCTTGTACTGCTTCTGGCAAGTAGACTTAGTGTCCTTAGCAAGCCACCTCTTAGCTTTGAGGGTGAACTGCAGGCTAGCTGTCCTGTTTTGTTCATCTGGAGTATACTTAGGAATGTTAAGTACTCACACAGGTGCTCAAACAAGGAATAAAAGGGATACCTGGGTTAATCACATTCATTAACTACTTAGAAAATGAAGTTTACCAGGACTTTTTAACATGTTTAATGTCCCTCTACATATGATCCAGAATAGAAAAGAAATCACCATAATTATCAGGCATATATCTATAATAGGACACAGGCACAGTACTTAACATTAATTAATGCACTACTCAATGTATGGTTGTTTTTTTTTTTTTTGAGCTGCAATTAATCGATTCAAATTCCAGGTTTGCAATACCTTACATGCCATCTTTCCATGGGAGCAGGCCACAATGCCAACTGTGTTTAAGTTCTACTTACAGTATTCTTGTGTTCATTGCTCCAATTGGTGTGTCCCTCAATGACAGTATGCTGCAGCACTGTCGACCCTAGAGAGAAGCTAGGAAAGTAGGTTCTAGTATTCTGCTGTCCTGTTGCATAGCAGTCTTCAGCACTATGAAACAGTGCCTGTCTGGAAGCAATGCCCATTGTGCATTTGGCTTTATTGAACCATTTGCTGCTGCAAGAGTTTGAAACTGTAACATAGATTCCATCAACTTCACGAGCACAACCAGAGATGTAGTAGACACTGTTACTGTTTTAGGGGTCAATGACCAACCTAGCCAATAACTCAAATGGAGAGGCAACCTGCAGTGTATTGAAGGCCTGGATTGAATGCACAAGAGAATTTGACAATGTCACATCAGGCTGCTGCAATATGGTCTGTGGAGTCTGCCTTGGAAGGAGGTCCTGTCAAAGGGACAGGAGGTGCCTACCTCATTCGTTCAGCAGTCACCACTGTCTGTACCCCTGCACATCACAACCAGAGGCTCAAGGGGCCTGTGTGGTTGAGTTTCCAAGTCAGTGAACCAAATCTTGCAGAAATACAATCCCAAAAAACTCAAGCCACATACCTGAGGCATGGAGGGACATAACTTTATTAAGCATGGGCCCAGAAAACAAAACCATTTCCAGTTCCTGGGCCCTTAACAACAGTTTTTGTGTGCTTATATAAGTTTCTCTTCATTGGTTAGTGGGTTGCTAAGCAAAAGAGATAAGATTCTTGCAGACAGTTAAAGTATTTTATGGCTTAGCTCAGGGCCATAAGAAAGGGAGCTATTCTTTGTTTAAGTCTGCAGACTTAGTTCAAAGAGGCATGCTTTTTAACTTATCTTGCTAAAGATGGCTGAGGAGGAGAAAGGGAGAATGGCAATGTTTGTTTTTCTAAAGCTGTACATTCCCACAGGGGGCATTGGGGCCCTGCACTTTCCTTATCAATATGATAGAAGCCTGATATAGAATTTAGTGAGGAAAAAATTAAGCAATTATTTTTAAGACCTCAACTTCTGCATGAAGCTGGCTTAAACAGGTTAGAGGTTCTTATAAATAGTGAAGTTAGTTATTTTTAACTCAAGTCATCATAAAATGCTATCAGTAAGTTTTCAGTAAACATATAAAACAAGAACAACAACTACTTATTGAAGTATTTTTTAAAGGATCCTGAAATAAAAAAAGAGCAAAGGAACAGAAAATTTTTATTCTTGAGAACAGGAGGGCAGCCTGAAATTGACAGGCATTCTGCCTTCTCAGAGTTAGCAGAGCTTCTCTAGAAGTAGTTACATTTGTCAGGAGAAAAGGGAACACAGAGCAGGAATGTGAAGTGAATCCACACTGAGAATTAGGGAGTGCTAGATAAGCAGTCTGAAAATATACATTCTGCAGTTTCAAAGCATGAAGGAAAGCCATTCCCATTTTGATGACAAGAGATAAAATATGATTCAAAGCTGAAGGAACTTCAGAAGAAAACATTCTGCATTTGAGAGTCAAGTAAGGATTTCACTAAGGGCGATTGTGAAAAGGAACTTTATGAAGAATCAGGTGTGAGTATAACCATTAATGAGCCACATGTCAAGCAATGTCTTTCTATTTTAGCTTATTCAAGTTCTGAAATATGTTCAGGTTTTACAGGAAAACATAGCATTTGACAAAAACAGAAGAATAAACATATTAATTTAGTGAACCTTACATTATTAACATATAAATATTTTCCCCATGGGTAATATCTACCTATCAAGAGTTACAAGTGATTCTTTTGAACAGAGAAAACTAAGCACCTATGTACACTCAAAGAGTACATGGAGAAGCTTGAGAAATATATGATGGCATTTAATGGGAACAATTTAGTGGTCATGGAAAGAATTATAATTGCTTATATTTTAATAAGCTCTGAATAAATAGTACCCTCTGATCTCTACTCATATTCTACAAGGTCATCATATTATCATAAATATTAACATTCATGGAATATTACTAATGAGAAGGGATGCACAGAATTTAACTATAGTAAATTTTTTAATCATCTAGGCAAATCTTTAAATTCCAGTGGATCTATTTTATAACTAGTAAGTGATAGAAATAAATGCAAACATATGCACAAGCTTATAAATATTATATTTTACTGCTAAACTTATTTTGGAACAAGGGTAAAAAGCAGAGAGACCAAAGGAGCAAGAAGAAACACTATGTTATAACCTACTAACTAAAATGTTTTAATTGAATAAAAATGGATTAAAGTGAGGCAATATATAAGTTTAGATTAATTCATTCTACATGTGGATCCTCCATGTTTCTTAGGGATTATTTGTCTGACTCTTCATGGCCAAGGGTAATGTTCCTAGGATGCCCAAATCCACCACAGGGACTGAATTCCTGCTCACAAGATTTTCTTATGTGTGGGAGCTCAGTCTTACATGCCATGCTCTTTCTACTGATGTACTTGGCAACCCTGATGAGTCTTCTCATCACAGTGATCACTTTCAATTGGGAACTTCACACTGCCATGTATTTCTTCCTTAGAAATCTGTCTGTCTTAGACATGTGCTACATTTCTGCCACAGTCCCCAAGGCATTTGTCATCTTCCTGCTTGACAATACAGCAATCTCCACGGCTGGATTTGTAGCTTAGATTTTCCTTGTATTTTTGTTTGGTTATATAGGGTTGCTGTTCCTCACTATCATGTCCCTTGACTTCTATGTGGCCATCTGCCAGCCCCTCCACTACCCTGTGGTCATGAACCCTCGGATCTGTGTCCAGATGACTCTGGCCTCCATACTCAGTGGTCTGGCATACTCTGGAATCCACACTGGCAACACATTCCAGCTGCCCTTCTGTCAGTCCAATGTGGTCCATCAGTTCTTCTGTGATGTCCCCTCTCTTTTGAAGCTCTCCTGCTCTGACTGCTTTGCCTTCATCATCATGTATTACATTCACATTTTTCTACTGTGCTCAAGTTTCCAACCAGGGGTGATTGAGGAAAGGCCTTTTCCACCTGTGTACCTCACATCATTGTTGTGACTGCTTTTATCAGCTCAGGTACTGCTGTGTATGTGAAGCCACCCTCCAGCTCACCCACAATTCAGGACATGGTCACCTTTGTGTTCTATTCTATAGTCCCTCCTTTCTTGAACCCTATAATCTATAGTCATAGAAAAAAGCAGATAAAGGAAGCTGTAAACAAATTTATGGGGAGAAAGCTTTATTCAGGAAAAAACTAGCATAATTATTTGAAGCTGAATTTTTCTCTCATGGAAAAATATCAATTCTCAGACTAGTGTTTCAGGGAATTTCTATGTACCTTTGTTCATTAGTACTCCCCCTTGATCACATATGGAGCAGGCTTCTAGGGAGTGTGGGAGTGTTCATCCTGTCATAATATGTTGTATCAGTGGGTGAAGACCCACACAATGAGAGTGAAGGAGATGGACTCCCTATTTTCAGAGGACTGATTCACTCAGATATAGACAGATGGGCATCTCTTAAGAGCAAGTGTGGTTCACAATAGTGGAGGACAAACCAGTGTGTCAAAACCCCTTGTTGCATGAAACTATGAATCCTGTCATCCATGAGTCAAACCAGGGGGTCATTCTCGGCACTGGGGGTTTGGAGAGGGAGGAATAGAATAGATCAAATAGGAGTATTTAGTGGTCAGTGGAAATGTTTTACATTACCTTACAGTGATGCACACAGGACATGGTAAATATCATCAAAATTTATAAAAGTGTACAATCTAAAATGTAAACCATACTTTAAACCATTGACAATGTTAAGTAGTCATGTTTCACTATCTGTATATCAGTTATAACAATGCTACCATCCACATATAAAATGGTTTTAATATGGGATGAGGAAATGGGGAGGAGGTTGGGTATATGAGAGTCTCTTGTATTCTGTGTGTGACTTTGCTGTGACCTAAAACTTTGAAAATTTGTTGATGTTCAGGAACTGGGTCTGTGAAAATGGTGTCACAGATGAAAATAATGAGAGAGAGAGACAAGAGATAGCTGGGGTAAGGAGACCCTCCACTGCAAAAGGAAGAACAGTGCCCCTGCCAAAAACACCATGGCTTTTATTTAGCTTTAGAACAAAGAAAATACTTGTGCACATGTGCAAAGGTAATAGTACATGACTAGTTATACTTTAATAGAGTAAGCAAATCTTTAGGGTTTAATGGCTCAGTTCTCTTCCCATTACTGCATGTAACAGATCTGTTCAGCTGTTGTCTTGACATATACCAGATACACTCCTTGAAGCACAGGATGCTTCTCTGCCAGGCATGTACCAAATCTTACATCTACATCCCAAGACTTGTGGTGCCTGAATCATGCATAAATCAAAGAGACCCATTTTTCTTTCAGGCCAAAGCCTAAGTGGGAACTCCTTCATTTCCTCCTTTTTTATAAATTATAGATTAAAGTGAAGATCATATGAACCACTATATAAGATGATACAAGGTGACCTCCTGTCACACTTGTCTTCTTCCATAGGCTCTCATGACTGTGCCTGTCTTAGGTTGTCCTCCTCTGAGAATCTTTCCCATCATTGGCCAACAATCAAGCTTTCAAGCTCCTACAAGGAAGACAATTTCATTTATATTTTATACTTCTTCAGGTTCCTTATGTGGATGCACTTATGTAATTAATTAGTGAATTCATGGAATTTTTAGTATACCACTTTCTACCACAAATAATGCACAATTAGTTTTTCATGGTTGAGTTTTTTAACATAAATGCATTTATCTGATTCAATTTTTCATTTTTTTCCATGAATATATGCTATAAAAAATTAAAGGAAAAATAGTGGGACATTAGGGAGTGAGAGGGGGAAGGTGCCACATAACAGACTGGACACCAGATATTGCACTGATAAAAGGCAAAATGTCAAAAAAATTATTTATTTCCTTTTAATTTTTTCACATTTCTTGAATAACCCGATCCTTTCATTTTATTTTATTTTTACATTTTTTTGTTTTCATGGATTTTATCTCTTACATTTAAACATCGTTATTATTTCATTTTCCTATTAATTTTATTTGGCTATTGTATTGGCTTCATATTTGAAGAAGCTTTGGATCAGAGAAGGGTTGCAATATGGGTGGGAGTGGATCATTGGTGGGGGTGTCAGGGATGGCTGTGCATGGGAGGAAGAGCACATGAACATACATAAATGGTATATAAAACTGTTCAAATGTTCATGGAGCATGGTCACAGTGGATTGGTAATCACTCAATAAATGAGAGAATACTGAATTTCCATCCTGGAGAGCTCTGCCATATTCTCCAAGTGAGTAGCAACAGTCGCCAAAGTGCAGGGGCACTGTCTCACAAAGGGTGATGATCCACTGATGGGCCCTTGTTATTGATGTCTAGCCTTATGAGTCTTTGCTGTTGAAATGGAAACTTAGCCTATTGTTAAGGAGTGCCTAAGAGTAGCCTCCTGAAGCCTCCTTGTTGCTCAAATGTTGCCTCTCTCTAAGCCAAACTCAGCATATGAATGCATTACCTTCCTCCCAGCATGGGACATGACTCCTGGGGATGAGCATCCCAGGCAATGAGGGTTTACAAACAAGAGCCAATGGGCAATAAGACTGTAAAAAGGCCTTGATTAAAAGGGGGAAAAAGTAAAGAGACTTCAAAGTGAGTCAGGTGGTCATCCCAGAAGTAATGGTTAGGCACATCTCAGTAGGACCTCATAGGCTTTCAATGTGGATATCACCCCTAACAGAGGGGCTCCTGAGGGCTGTGGAAACACCCAGGTCTATAATTAAGGTAGATAACCCCAGAGTTTGGTGCCTTATCAGTGGGCTGTAATCTGGAATCCTTGCTCCTGAAAGTGACAGAGTCTGACCCAAATATGTGTTCCCTGCACATGGTCCAACTGTCCCTTTTATTCAAAAATATATGTGGTGCTGGAGTTTGTAGGTATATTTCCAGAGAGCAGAGTCTTCAGGCTGTGCATGTGCCAGCTGGGTCCAAAACCTTGGTGGAGCTGCAACTCCTACTCAATGGATTCACAGCTCAATGGACTCACCCAGGACACCTGGTGGGGAGATGATGATGGACAATGGCTATCCCAGGAAAGGGAGAGAGTCTGCAGCTAGAGGCAGCTTAATCCCATCCATATTACCCATGGGATATAAACCCCCTCTCACTTGGAGATGTAGTGGACATTACCATCTCAGAGTCCTCAGGATTGGGGGAAGAGCTATGGACTACTGTGGAGTTACTGGTATTCAGTTATAGACTTATTGTGATTCATGCAATGGAAGAAATTACATTAATGTGGAGCCAGTGGCTACTGGACATTTTGGGGGCAGGGAGAGGGAAAAGCAGTTGTCATACAGGGGCTTGTTTGGGACTTGGGTATTATCCTGACTGACATTGCAACAAGAGTTATAGGACATTTCATATCATCATATAACATGCTGAACTGTGTGTGTGTGAGAGAGAGTGGTCTAAAATGTGAACTATGGCACATGCTTAATGACAAAGCACCAAGGTATGTATACCTATTGCAGGTGATGTGCCACACTGATGAAAGATGTTTATATGGGAGGCTGTGGGAGGTGTGGGAGGTGGGGCATATGGGAATCCATATTATTTCTGTGTAACATTTATGTAATCTAAGTATTTTTAAAAATGTATAAAAAATAAAATAAAATAATAAACTAAATCAGTAGCCAAGTGAAGAGGACTATGTGATTTTTGTTGTTGTTGTTTGGGGGTGTTTTTCTGTGTGTGTGTGTTTTTTTAAACAATTTATTGAAGTGTATCCTTTCATTCCACTGTGGTCAGAGAAATTACTTTGTACAATCCTCATAATTCTGAACTCATTGAGAGTTGTTCTGTGGCATAGCAAATAGTCTATCTTGGAGTATGATCCATGTGTGCTCGAGAAGAATGTATATCCCACTGTATTTGGGTGTAGCATTCTGTATATGTCTGTTAGATACAGGTCCTCTAATGTATTATTCAGGTTCTTTGTTTCTTTACTGATTCTCTGTCAAGATGTTCTGTCTAATGGTGATAATGATGTATTAAAGTCCCCCACTATAATTTTAGAGGCATTTACTTCTCCACTTAGTTTTTCCAGTGTTTGCCTCATGTTTCTTGAGTCACCCTGATCAGGGGCATAAATATTTATGATTGTTATCTCTTCTTGAGAGATTACCCCATTTACTAATATATAGTGCCCATCTTTGTCTGTTAAGATTGTTTTGCATTTAAAGTCTATTTTGTCTGATATTAGGATAGCTACCCCTGCCTTTGTTGGTTATTATTTGCTTGTAAAATTATTTTCCAGCCATTCACTTTCAGCCTCCTTGAATCTCTGGGTCTAAGGTGGGTCTCTTGTAAACAACATATAGGTGGGTCATATTTCTTTATCCATTCTGCCAATCTGTGTCTCTTGACTGGTGAGTTTAATCCTTGTGCTATTCATTGACATCATTCACTGTTATTACTCTCAATGAATTTCTCAATTCTGCCATATTTTCATTGGGTTTAAGTATGTCCTATGTAGTTTTTGTTTCTCTTTATGTTGTTTTGTTGTTCTTACACACTCCTCCAATTTTCTCTCTCCTGTTTATCCTTTCAACCTTTAGGGCTTCTTTTAGTATTTCTTGAAGTGCAGGTTTCTTATTGGCATATTCCCTTAATTTCTGTTTATCTCTGAATATTTTGAACTGTCCTTCATTTATGAATGCCAGCTTTGCTGGATAGAGAATTCATGGCTGGAAAATTTTTTCTTTTAGTACCTTGATTATGTCATACCACTGTCTTCTTGCCTCCATGGTTTCAGCTGAGAAGTCAGCACTTAATCTTTTTGTGCTTCCCTTGTATGTGATGGTTCTCTTTTCTCTTGCTGCCTTGAGTATTTTCTCTGTCTTGAGCATTGGACTGTTTGACAAGTATGTGTCTTGGAGTTGGCCTGTTGGGATTTGTACTGTTTGAGGTATGCTGTGCTTCCTGGATATGTACATCCATCTCCCTCAATATGGTTGGGAAGTTTGCAGCCATTATTTCCTTCAAAACTCCTTCTGTTCCTTTTCCCTTCTCTTCTCCTTCTGGGATGCCTATAATGCATATGTTTGTATATTTTGTGTTATCGGTTAAATCCTGAGTCCCTGCTGGATGTTTTTCTATCTTATTATCGATCTGTTCTACTATCTGTTTGATTTCAGATGTACTGTCTTCCACATCACTAATTCTTCTGTCTGTCCAAATCTGCTGTTAGGTGAATCCATCATCTTTTTGATTTCTTGGATTGTGCTATTCATTGACATCATATCTGTTATCTTTGTATGTATGTTTACAATTTCTTCAGTATGTGCTCCAAGTGTCTTCTTAATATCCTTAATTTCTTCCTTCACTTCATTAAGTTGGTCCATGATATTTATTTGGACAACTTTGATTAGTTGTTCTATATTCTGCATATCATCCTGGTTTTCAGTTTGTTCTTTGGAATGGTTCATGTCTTCCAGTTTCTAAGTATGGCTTTTAATTTTTTGTTGCCCTCTGGTCATCATTTTATTTGGATGGGTTTATTCAGTTGATTTGCTTCTCTCTCTGTTCTAGATTTTTATTTAGCTTATAGTTCTGTGTGTGTGTCAAGTTTTCTCATTGATACTTTCTTCCTCTTATATTTCCTTGCTTTTTTCTATGTTCCCTTGAAGGAAAAAGCTCAAGGCCAGAGCAACCAAATATGGGTTTTTTTTGGGGGGGGACTTAGGAGTCATCCTGAATGACATTGCAATGACAGATATAGATCAGTTTGTATCTTCCTATAACCTCTGGAACTGTGTGGAAGAGAGAGCAAACTACAATGTGAACTATGGTCCAAGCTCAATTGCAATGTCCCAGGATGTGTTTATCAATTGCAATGAATGTGCCACACTAATGTAGGATGTTGTTTATGTGGGAGGGTGTGGGAGGTGTGGGGAGTGGGGCATATGGGACTCCCTATATTTTTTGTGTAACATTTATGTAACGTAAGTATCTTTTAAAAATAATATATATATGTATATTTTTAAAAAGCTTATTCAGAAAATAAATTTTGATTATTCAATAGGGATATATTCTAATCTAGAAACTTATATGAAATGTAAATTAACTTCATTCCATTATTTTTCAGAATTTTAAAATCCAGATAAACTTACTTTAATGTTCAAAATATCTGTTGAACATTCTACATGTGGCAGTTTTAATCTCTCTCTTCTATAGGCTACATATCATGGGATTTATGAACAGGGACACCATGGAATAGAAAATATCCATGAGAAGATTACTGAGAGATGCTTTATTTTCAATAGGGCTAAGGGCAGCAATCAACCCAGAAATTAAAAAGAAAATGAGAATAGCCAACTGTGGGGTACAGGTGAAAATGGCTTTGTGAAGGGCTTCCACATAATGCATCCTAAGAACCACCAAAAATATTTCAAAATAGGACTTCAGCAGAGAAGCAGAACATACTAATAGAATACAAACACTAAGAGATAAAGCAATAAATTCAGAAAACTGAACATCTGCAAATGAGATCCTCAAAATTTGAGGTGTGACACAGAAACAGTGATGGATTACTCTGGACCCTGAGAAGGGAAGCCTGAACACGGTGCTTGTGTGGACAGCAGAATAGACCAACCTGCTTGCCCGGGAGCCACCAGCTACCTGTGTGCACAGACATGGGGAGATGATGAGCCCATAGTGCAGAGGGTGGCAAATGGAAACATAGCAATCATAGGACATCACCACAAGGAAGGAAAACTCTGTGACTACAAGCAAGAGTGACATGAAATTCCGAGCAGCACACGCTGGGAGAGAAATCAGTTTACAGTCTGACAGATAAAACACAACTATTTTGGGCACAGTAAATGAAATGCAGCAAATGTCTATGAGGGATAAATTACCTAGAAAGATCCATAAGGTGGAGTTCAGGGAAGATAGTTAAATTGTCCATTTCTCCTAACATGCTGCCATTTCTCTGTAGTCAAAATATTAAGATGATAAGAACATATTAAAATCAAATGGAAATAGCCTACATTACTCACAAAGAAAATGCCAACACCATGGGTAAAAATGAGCATTTGTATCTCTTGAGCAATTAAGCTTAGAGGAAAAGGACCTAAGAGAGTATTTTGAAATTAGTGAATTCATATATTTCCCCTTATACTTTCTTTCCCAGCTCTGCTCAAATACGCCAGTTTCAACATTTATATGGTGAGACAATTTAAATATATCAAATTATTTAAAATGGAATCAAGACCCATAAGCCTTTAATTTATGATTCCTATTTACAGTATTTTAGTAAACTATTTCTTCAAATTCTCCCAGGAGACATCCAGTAATTATTTTTCCATTTTATGCATTGACAAATTTAATTACAGATACTCATAGTAAGAAAGCCTCTACATTAGCCCTTTTGTTTGAACACTTAACAGCTGTTCTCATGTTCCAGATGAATAGGATGATTGTTAATATCACCCAGGTTTGCCCAGCTGAATAACACAATTAATGAATGGCTCTGAGGTATACCTCAGAACGGTTTTAATCCAAAAGACAACATCATTCTTTCTTTCATCCTTTGAGTCCCTTCTGTCATCCTTTGCCACAATGCAAAAAAAAAAAAATTCTCTTGAGATTCTAATTGTTTCCTATTCTCCATTTCAATGTTTCCCAGTTCCTTGTTGTCTCTCTAGTTTATCTCTCTAGTTTATCTTCTCAAATGCACAAAATGTCTATGAAATGCATCCCACCTAATATTACTACTCTCCCTCAAAGAACTTTCCTTTCATCACTCATGAATTCCAATCTTTGATGAAAGGCTAATTTTCTGTTGAGATACATTGCCTACATACTCTTCTAGATTTAGAGAAATTTTCTTATTTAAAATAACTATTGAAACCGCAACTATTTTACTTTTGCTTGACTTGAAGCATACCAAATCATAAGAAATCCTATTTAAGTCTTAATTACACATTCAAATATAAAACAATTATCTTGAGGATCTCATTTGAGAACTATTTAATTTTTTAATTGGAATAATTAAATGAAGGCATAATAATTATAAAATGGTAAAAATATAATTTTTAGCAATAAATAATTTTATGTACCATCCATTTGCAATTTCAAAGCAGCATATAATTTGACTAGCATTTTGTTTGTAATATTAATGGTGTTGACTTACTCTCATTGATTATATTCATAAGAATTCATTGACCTTTTGCAAAATATTTATGAAAATAATCTTACTATAATAATATTTTCCATTACACATATTTCTTATACCCTCAATTTTATGAGTACGAGAAAGTCCTTTTGGAAGAAAGTTTAGTAAATATAAAAAATAATTCACAGAAATTAATTTGATGTATTTACATAAGAATTGGTTATTGAAAATAAAAATTCCAGATGATATTTTAATTTATGTTATCAAACTACACATGCATATTCATCTGTAGAAATTTCATTCCTGCACTCTTTCTCTTCAGATTGCATCTTTCCACTTAGTCTGTAAATTTCTAAAATTTCCCTAGGTTGAATTTAACATATATTTTCTACTTCAGAGTGCATAGTGACAGTGTTAGGCATAAGAGTGAGAGAGAATTCATGGTTTTTCCCTACTCTTTATTACCTCAGGGATATGCAGAGAATATTTACTTCACAATTTTTAATGTGGAAAAAATGTGTGGGATACTTATTCCTCCTCAATTATTAAACACGTGAAATACAAGAGCATAATTAAAATCTTATTTCTTAATATCCTGAAGATAAATTAAAAAATATCATCATTAAACTTCACTGTATATCTCTACAAATCCATTCATATATGAAGGACTATTTTGGTTATGAATATTGATTTATATGAAGCACTGTGGTAACTCTTTGTTGCCTCTGAATTTGTTAGCCCTCCTTTACAATCTACTTCAAGTAGTATTTAATTTATGGTGATTTCACTAGTTCAATTTCTTGGTAGTTTGAATCATTAAATTTTAGAATTGGAATACAGCCTATGAATCACATACATATCATCAGGTATCATTTGTAAGACAAATAACAACATAAAACCAGAATCAGAAACTTTCAGATTTTCTATGAGTATCAATTTATAATATGAGTAAGAAATAATTATGGTAATGATCTTGAAACAGATCACAGCTATCTCAGTGCATTTTTAATTAACCATTTTTAAATATATATATATATAAATTAAAGTGTACAAATATACTTGAGAAATGAGGAAACATTTTTATCTTCTGTAATATGAATGTCTCTTTTGCACAATTGTATATTTGCAGACTTTACAAAAATCTGTGCTTTTGCTTCATTCTTCCCTCATTAAAATTCAGCTAGTTACTTCTATTTTTTTTTTTTAAATGACGATGTTGGATTTTTTTTTTTAAGATTTATTTATTTTATTACATATCTCCCCTTCCCCCCGCTGCGGCGATGCGCTGAGAGTGGTCACTGCGCAGGCGCGGCTTTCCCCACTTGTGGGCGGTCTCTGCATCCGTTCACTGTGGGCTTTCAGTTCGCTGGTGGCTGGCTGCGCTCCATTCGCGGGCGACCTGCCCTGCCCATGGTGGCTCTTACCCTGTCCATGGCAGCTTCTTGCCCTGCCCACGGTGGCTCCGGCCCGCCCATGGTGGCTTGCTATTCTCAAGGTGGTCTGCCTGCTAGGAGAGGTCCCCGGGAACCGAACCCAGGGCCTCCCATGTGGTATGCCGGTGCCCTATCCACTGGGCTATCGAGCCGGCCCCCAGCTAGTTACTTCTAAAAGAAATTCACATTTACCCATAATCATAGAAACTATTGTGCTTCTAGATTCTTTATAAACATGGTTATATTTATAATGAACACATATGGGTCATATCTCCCAGGAGCCCTAGAGAACTGGTTATTTCCCACATCTAGAGAAACCAATTTTCTTTCAACTCCTTACTGAGTTGAAATTTCTCACTGTACTCTTGTGATTAGTTAAATTTGTAATAGTGCTTACTAGCAATAAAATTAACATTTCTTTGGCTGTTAAACTTAACAAACAAGAAATATTCCAAAATGTTTCATAGTTACTTGTAATTCAGTACATTTTCAATTTTATATCAGGTCAGATATATAATTTATTAATATAGCAATATATCCATAAATCAAGTAACCACAATAAAATTGTATTTTAAGGGTTTAGAAAAATATTATTGCATGAAGGAAAATTGTTTACTATTATGCATGTCTTTTGTAAGTTCACAACTTTACTATACACTTATTGTTTATATATGTTCATATATGCATGACATACTTCAATAAAATTTAAAAAATAATAATCAACAAGGAAAACAAACAAATTTGGCCAGGAGCTATAAAATTAAAGAAAATTGGGAATCACTTTAGAATGAATTATCTTTAAAAATCAAGTAAAAGCATTTGTGACATATAGTAAAATTTTTAACAATAGTGCTTCCTTGTAATTGGAAGGGTGCAAGGAATATGGTCAATTACAATGTTAGGAAAAACATTATTCATGAGTTACTGCTCCCACAAGAAGGTTATAGGAAAGTAGCACACTTGTCATCATTGTAAGACATGCTTATTAATTGCTGCCAATCAGGAGAGTATCAGAGTGTGGGAAAGGCTAGAAGCCCTAGGAAAAGTCTTGGAAATGAAGGCTCAAAATTAAAAGTCTCTAAATACCCTTACAGGTTCTCAGCACAGTTATGAAAGTTGGCAAATAATATGGTGAGTAGAGATAAGAAGTCAAATCTATGAAAACAAAATTTTCTGGACTTAGTATAGGGCATTTTGTGCTTAACCAGAGCCAGGTGACCTCACAAAACCCAAGAAAATCTTTGCCAAATTTCAAAATCACTCCATCTTCTTATTCTTTATATTTCTATTCAGGGCAAAAATAAGTAAATATATGAAGTATTGCTTAGCTTCTTAGGGGCAGAAAAATTCCCAGATATGGCAAGGATATTCAGAGAAACAAAATACATTGAAGAATTGGACAGGTTTGCAATCTGAAGATGACTATGAGTGAAAATGGTGGACAGATATCTAATAAAGCCATACTAATGTTTGCAAGAAATTTAGCACTGGGAAGATGGTAATGGTAGAAAAAATACATGCAAAAATGTATTACCTGAGATTCCTAGAAATATGGCTGAACATGATTTAATATAATTTACATAAATCATCCATTTTCATGTTTTTTCTTTCAGGGACACTTTGCACCCTAGAAATGGTTGAAAATCCTAAATAACTTATATTTCTGTGGCTAATATCTATGGAAATTACCATATTAGTAATTATAACTGATTTATGTATAACACTTTGAAATTATTAGAAATAATAAATCATTATATTTTATTGCAATAATGTATCTCAAAAAATGTTATTTTCCCAAACTAAAACACATATTGGGGAAATAGAAAAGGTTTTTTTTTTCCTTTTGAAATTCAATATATTTCTGGATTACTGGGAAATAGCTCAATTACCATATCTGCTTCTTCATTTTTTTGCAATATATTGGTTTAGAAGAAGACTCTGAAGAAAAGTTTGTGTTACACAGATATATGGTTAGAAAAGATAAGAAAAATTTGTTTATAGATTTAAGATGAATTTTAATAATCTTTTATAATAATAATATTCTAAATAAAAAATTAACTATTGGCAATTTTTAAAAGAATAGTTCCTATATGGAATATATTTTTATTTTATTAGATTTGTAACATCAAGTGTGTTCATATGGAAAACACTTGTTCCCAGAATAAGATACAATTCTAAAATAAACCACATTTATTAATATCACCAATCCTCTCAGACAGAGCTTTAAGTTTTGGAAAGTTCTCAAGCTCATGTGTAATAGACAATTTTTCTAAAATTTACTTTTCTCTTGAAACAAATTTCACGATGATTTTAGTAGTTGTTCTCATCATGTTCATGTTATTATTAGAACAGTTTCTTTATCAAAAACTTCTTGTATTAAATAGAGAATTTCTGTGTATTCCCTACTTCTTTTCCTTGTCATCAATATTTTGTATTCCTCTATTTCCTCATTGATCCTCTGTCTAGATGATCAATTAATTATTGAATCTGGTGTACTGAATTCTCAAATTAGTAATGTACAACTATTTTTTCTCCCTTTAAATTTATCAATATTTACTTCATATATTTTGTAGCTTTGCTGTATATATATATATATATATAATTGTTTATACACATATATATATTTGTTGTCTTTGTCTTAAATTGGCCCATTTATCATTGTATAGTGTTTTTCTTTTTGTACAAGGCAGCAGTTTTATTTTTAATTATAGCTGTTATGATTTACAGAAAAATCATGCAGAAAGAACAGAGTTCCCATATTACCCCCCTACACACATATACAGCTTTATCATTAATATTTTATATTACTGTGGTACCATTGTTACAATCAATAAACAAATATTATTATTATTATAGAGTTAAATATAGTACATATACACATATACTGTCCCAATTCTCTTCTGTCACCGTGCTTTATTTGTAATTGTTACATATTATATTTTCATGCACTGTATAAGCCAAACCATAGATTATCTTTAACTTTTATGCACTAGAATTTTAGATCTTGTAAAATATGTAGTTATATACCAAAACTCCAATACATTATTACTGGTATTTATAATTACAAAAAGGTTATCATTAATTACCAGAGATCTTAAATTTTTATGTAATGCAACCCACTGTTGATTATACTTTCATTTTTGTCTAAAGAACATGCTTAAAATTGTTT
>PVKH010004854.1:0-22836 GCA_004027955.1 Chaetophractus vellerosus | reverse complement strand
GGTCTTCTCTCCTTCCTCACAACCAAGCTCCTCTGTGTGCTTATTTCCTGGGGCTCCAACTCAAGACTCTGCATTAGAACTTCAACCCAAAAACTCCAACTCAAAAAACTCCAACTCTGTCCTTTGCCATGTCTTTTATCTTTGATTCCCCACCCACCAAGGGGTGGGGCTCAACACCTATTGATGTGGCCCAATCAAAGCCCTAATCATAACTTAATCATTTTCAGATGAACAGACCAGTTTACAAGCATAATCCAATATCTACTTTTGGAATTCATAACTATATCAAACTGCCAAACTGCTACAACCATGGAGGTGAGAAGACAGTGTTATGATACAATTAAGAAACTGAAAGAGAAAATGCCAGCCAAGAATTCTTTACCCAGCAAAATTGTCCTTCAAATATGAAGGTAAGTATAAAATATTCACAAACAGAAACTAAGAGAGTTTGCAAAAAAGAATCCCCCTTTGCAGGAAATATTAAAGGAAGCCTTAGAACCAGAAAGAAGAGAGTATTGAAGAAAGAATAGCAGAAACGATAACCAAAAGTGTAAAAAGACAAAAATAAGATATGACATATGAAAACCAAAGAATAAAATGGAGGAAGTAAATAGTGCACTTACAGCAGTATTATTGAATGTGAATGGATTAAATTTCCCAATCAAAAGATACAGGCTGACAGAATGGATAAAGAAAATGAGCCATCCATATGCTGCTTACAAGAAACTCACCTTAGACCCAGGGATGCAAATCAGCTGAAAGTGAAAGGTTGGAAAAAGATACTCCATGCAAATAGTAACCAGAAAAGAGCAGGGGTAGCTATACTAAATATCAGACAAAACAGTTTTTAAATGTAAAAAAGTTATAAGAGATACAGAAGGTCATTATATATTAATAAAATGGAAATTTCACCAGGAAGAAGTAAGTCATAAATATCTATGCACCTAACCAGGGTGCCCCAAAATATATGAAGCAAACTCTGGCAAAACTGAAGGGAGAAATAGACATCTCTACAACAATCATTGGAGACTTCAATACACCACTCACGTCATTAGATAGAACAACTGGACAGAAGATCAACAAGGAGACAGAGAACTTGAACAATATGATAAATGAGCTAAATCTAACAGACATATACAGAATACTGCATCCAAACTCAATAGGTTATACATTCTTCTCAAGTGCCCATGGATCTTTCTTCAGGATAGATCACATGCTAGGTCACAATGCAGCTCTCTATAAATATTAAAAAAATGGAAATTATACAAAGCACCTTCTCAAGATCATAATTTAATGAAACTGGAAATCAATAATAGACAGGAAAAAAGTAAATTTGCAATTTGTGGAGTCTGAACAACACACTCCTAAATTATCAGTGGGTCAAAGAAGAAATTGCAAGTGAAGTCAGTAAATATATTGAGACAAATGAAAATGAGAACACAACTCATCAAATCTTATGGGATACAGTGAAGGCAGTCTTGAGAGGGAAATTTATAGCCCTAAATGCCTATATTAAAAAAGAAGAAGAGCTAAACTCAAAGATTTAACTGAACTAGAGAAACTAGAGAAAGAACAGCAAACCAATCCCAAACCAAGCAGAAGGTAAGAAATAAAGATTAGAGCAGAAATAAATGAAATTGAGAACAATAAAACAATAGAGAAAATTAACAAAACCAAAAGTTGGTTCTTTGAGAAGATCAATAGAATTGACAACCCCCTAGCTAGACTAACAAAGAAAAAAAGAGAGAAGATGCAAATAAAAACAATCAGAAATGAAAGGAGTGAAGTTATGAATGACCCCAGAGAAATAATAAAGATCATAAGAGTTTATTATGAGAAACTATATGCCAACAAACTAGACAACCTAGATGGAATGGACAAATTCCTAGAAACACACAACCAACCTACACTGATGCTACAAGAAATACAAGAACTTAACAAACCAATTACATTTAAGGAGATTGAATTCGTCATCAAAAATCTCCCAGCAAAGTCCAGGACCAGATGGCTCCACAGGTGAATTCTACCAAGCATTTAGAAAAGAATTAACACCAATCCTGTTTAGACTGTTCCGAAAAATTGAAGAGGAGGGAAAATTACCCAACACATTTTATGAAACCAACATCAACCTAATTCCAAAGCCAGATAAAGATACTACAAGAAAAGAAAATTACAGACCAATCTCTCTAATGAACATAGATGGAAGAATTCTCAACAAAATACTGGCAAATTGAATCCAACAGCATATCAAAAGACATATACATCGCGACCAAGTGGGATTTATTCCTGGTATGCAAGGCTGGTTCAACATAAGAAAATCAATCAATGTAATACACCACATTAACAAATAGAAGGGAAAAAACCACATGATCATCTCAAACAAGGCAGAAAAGGCATTCAACAAAATCCAGCATCCTTTTATTATAAAAAACACTTCAAAAGATAAGAATAGAAGGAAAATTCCTCAATATGATAAAAGGCACATATGAAAAACCCATAGCCAACATTGGACTCAATGGGGAAAGGTTGAAAGCTTTCACTCTAAGATCGGGAACAAAACAAGGATGTCCACTGTCACGGTTGTTATTCAATATTGTACTAGAAGTTCTAGCTAGGGCAATTAGACAAGGAAAAAAAATTAAAGGCATCCAAATAGGAAAACAGGAAGTAAAACTCTCATTGTTTGCGGATGACATGATCCTGTACTTAGAAAATCCTTAAGTATCCACAACAAAGCTCCTTGAGCTAATAAATGAGTTCAGCAAGGTGGCAGGATACAAGATCAATACACAAAAATCAATAATGTTTTTGTAAACTAGTATTGAACAATCAGAAGAGGAAATCAGGAGAAAAATTCCATTTGCAATAGTAACAAAAAGACTCAAATACCTAGGAATTAATTTAACGAAAGAAGTACAGGACTTATATGCAGAAAACTACAAAACAATGCTTTATGCTAAAAGAAATTTTAAAAGACCTATACAAATGGAAAGACATTCTGTGTTTATGGACTGGAAGAATAAATATCATGAAGATGTCAATCTTACCCAAACTGCTTTAAAGATCGATGTAATTCCAATCAAAATCTCAACAGCTTACTTTACAGAATTAAAAAAGGCAATCACCAAATTCATTTGGTAATTCAAGGGAAAATGCACCTGAATAGCCAAAAGCATCTAAAAAGAAGAGTGACATGGGAGGAATTTCACTGCCTGACCTTGAAACATATTACAAAGCTACAGTGGTCAAAACAGCATGGTAATGACAAGAAGATAGACACATCAATCAGTGGAATAGAATTGAGAACCCAGAAATAAACCCTCACCTATACAGTCAACTGGTTTTTTACAAATCTACCAAGTTAATGTTAACAGGACAAAACAGTCTCTTCAACAAATGGTGCTGGGAGAACTGGATATCTATAATCAAAAGAATGAAAGAGGACCCCTATCTCACTCCCTATACAAGAATCAACTCAAAATCGATCAAAGACCTAAATATAAAAGCCAGGACTGTAAAATTACTAGAAGAAAATGTAGGGAAACATCTTAAAGACCTTGTAATAGGTGGTGGTTTCTTGGACCTTACACCCAAAGCACATCCAACAAAAGAAAAAAAATAGATAAATGGGACCTCCTCAAAATTCAACACTTTTGTACCTCACAGGACTTTGTCAAAAGGGTGAAAAGGCAGCCAACTCAATGGTAAAAAATATTTGGAAATCACATGTCAGATAAGGGTTTAATATCCAGGATATATGGAGATGTTACAACTTAACAATAAAATGACAAACGACCCAATTTAAAAATGGGCAAAAGACCTGAATAGACATTTGTCCAAAGAAGAAATACAAATGGCAAAAAAAACACATGAAAAAATGCTCAACATCACTCATGATTAGGGAAATGCAAATCAAAACGACAATGAGATGTCATTTCACACCTATCAGAATGGCCAGTATTAAAAAGACAGAGAACTACAAGTGGTGACAGGATGTGGAGAGTTGGGAACACTTATCCACTGTTGGTGGGAATGCAGAATGGTGCAGCCACTGTGGAGGACTGTTTGGCAGTTCCTAAAGAAGTTGAATATAGACTTGCCACATGACCTGGCAATACCACTGCTGGGTCTATACCCAGAAGAACTGAGAGCAGAGACACGAACAGACATCTGCACACCGATATTCATAGCTGTGTTATTCACGATTGCCAAAAGAGGGAAACAACTCAGGTGTCCATCAACAGAAGAATGGATAAAGAAACTGTGGTCTATTAACATGATGGAATATTGTGCAGGTGTAAGAAGAAATGAAGTCGTAAAGCATATGACAACATGGATGAACCTGGAGGACATTATGTTGAGCAAAGTAAGCCAGACACAAAAGGACAAATACTGTATGATTGCATTACTATGAACCAAATATATTGTGTAATATATGGTATGATGCAAAATTTTTTATATGTATCTAGTACATTTAATTGAGAAATGTATGATTTTATTCTCAGGGAGGGCACAAGGTAGGTGCAAACTCTGGTGTAGGACAAGGTGGGTATCACCACACTCTGCCGGCACAGCCGGTCTGCCCAGAGCCCAATGTGGCCAGGCCCAGGGCTGCCCACACGTGGCGGCCAGTGCTCCAGGCCCAGGGAGACCGCAGGCGCGTCGGCTCCATCAGAAGGTTCAGGACGCCGAATGGCAGAGCCCAGGGACCGCTGGGGCATGGGCGCTGCTCCAACCTCTAAGTCAGCCCCCGACCCCCACAACACCCCACCAGGTAGCCGGGCAGAGGCGCGCCCAAGGGACCCAGACCCTGCAGGGTGCCAGGCTGGCCACTGGCATTGCTGCCGGGGGCCCTGAGGACCCCGACTCCCAGGGGCCAGCCCACCCTGGAGACGCCGGCGCCGGGCCTCTGATGGGCCCCAGCGCGCCGCCAAACCCTGCTCCCGAGCACAGGAGGGCCCGCGCCCAGGGACGCCCCTTGCCACCAAGGCGCCCGCCCGGCGCCCGAGGGCGCGCGGGAGCAGGCGGCCCCCAGCCCGAGACGGGGCGCACGGGCCCCCGCGGTTACCTGGCGCTGGGCGCGGCTGCCTCACAGAGACGTGGGCCGTCCTCACGCCTTCAAGCACGGACGCCAGGAGGGGGGCGCTCAGAGCGCTTGGATCTGAGGGTTTCGCGGGCTCGGCCTGGGCACTCCCACTTTTCGGACCCTTACTGTCTACGTGCTCAGAATTACAAGTGGGGAAGTCTAGCTTTCCGCCAGATTCTCTGCAGGTGGCCTTTACTTTACTGCTTCTCCCGTTCGGCCTCTTTAAGGGCACAGGTAAGGTGCAGGAAAGTACCTTTTCGTCTTTCAGTTTCGGGTCTTGCTGGGGAGCGGCTCTTGGTCCTCGGGTGGGGTCCGGCATGGCCGAGGGGCACCTCGCTTTTAGCGGCTGAATACCTGAGAGCGGAGCTACGAGGTTAAAGCTGGAGATGGGTGCGGCTTGCTTCTTTGCTTTGCGCACACTGACGCCTTCCACGCACAGGTCTGACCCGCCGAACGGCGGCAGCTCCACCGCAGGCTGCGGGGAGGGAGGCGGCAGTTAGGGGGCCGCGGGGGTCCGAGCTGGGGCCCCGACCCCCCAGGGAAGGGCCGTGTTAAAGGTCTGGACATTAGCCTCGGCCACCCCACCCCCACGGCCGGGCCACCCACCGGGTCGCTCCTTCGGGGGTCTCAGGAGCAGCCTCCAGGCTCAGGGCCCCTCCCCAGAAAGCTCAGCAGCAAAGCCGGCGGGACGGGGGCCAGGGTTGGAAAGTCCGCACCCCCTGCCGCCCCGCCTCCGAGGAAGCCTCCCCAAGGGATGAGGGGGTCCCTGAAAGACCCCCCGCGGAGGACGCCGCAGGTCCGGAAACAGCACCGGGGGCGGGTGGAGGGCTGCGGAGGGTTCCGGGGGCGCAGCGCGGGGAACCCCCGGGGCAGCCGCACCGCCAAGGCGGGCTGGGGGCGGCGCCCAGGGCCGCGGGGACGGCTCAGGGCAGGCGGGGCGGCCGCGGCGGGGCCCGTGCGCCCCCTCACCTGCCGCCACAGGAGCTCGAAGTTGCCAGTGTCGCAGTTGCGGTCGAGCTTGCGGCCCAGCACCACCTTGATGGTGTCCTCCTGCACCTGCGCGCAGAGCTGGGCCGTCACGGGCGTGGAGGGGTGCATGGTGGGGCTGGAGTTGATCTCGATCAGCCAGGGCCGGAAGTCCCTGCCCAGCACGAAGTCGGCGCCGTAGAGCTCGAAGCTGTTCTTGCGCGCCTCCACGCGGTCCTGCGCCACGCGCATGCTGTTGGCGATGGCGCGCTTCATGGACGGGTAGATGATGCTGCCCCACACGGCCCCGCGGCCCCTGCGCTG
Organism: Chaetophractus vellerosus; assembly: GCA_004027955.1. Lineage (NCBI taxonomy): Eukaryota > Metazoa > Chordata > Mammalia > Cingulata > Chlamyphoridae > Chaetophractus > Chaetophractus vellerosus. The sequence goes on along the minus strand of PVKH010004854.1, from coordinate 16,460 downwards.
CAGGTACTCCTGGAAGCGCGAGCTGCTCCACATGTTGTGGCCCGGCAGCAGCGGGCTGCGGCCCTTGGCGTTCTTCAGGTGCTTCTGGATGGAGTTGTTGCACAGGTGGACGGCGCTGCAAGGGCGGCCGCGTCAGCGCCCCGCTCCCCGGCGGGAGGCACCTGCCCCGGGGACCCCTCGGCGGGCCTGGGGGGGGGGGCGGCAAGGACTGTGGCAGGGGCAGAGCCGTGCAGCGCCACCAGGCCGACCGGTTGATGCGGTTGAGACAAGAGTCACCTAATGCTGAAATTTTCAAGTAATTTGTCCGGTACTAAGAAGGGTTTAAAGGAAACACGTCTTAGGAGTTAAACAGTGAGTACAGCTCAAGGCCGTTTTGATAAAGCCTCAGGGGCTGGGAACGCTTCCATCTGGCCGCCGGTGGGCCACGCGGGACCCCTCCCATGACAGCAGGAGGACGACCTAGGGGAGAAGAGCCTGAGCGCCGCACAGGTGACGCTCAGGTCACGGGCCCAGCACTGGCCTCAGCCTTCACTTTTTGTCTGTGCAGAGACAGACCCAGGGACGTCCCCATCAGCCCGGGGAAAGGTGGGGGTGGGGGTAGTGACAGGAGCTACAGTCCAGAAGGGGAAACTGGGCTCGGGGGTTCCCGGGACAGGGGGGGGCCCGCCATGGACAGCCATGAGCACACGGCCATCTGCTCATCCTCACTGTGGAGGAGACGCACAGTGGGCAAACCGCCCGGCCTGGGAGGCCGGCAGCCTGGGCCTCTCCCTGGGGAGGAGTTTCACCTCCCTGAGCCTCGGTTTCCCCACTTGTGCCTCCCAGGGCGGTGGCAAAGGTGAGGGCGTGTCCAGGCATGCGCAGCCCAGGGCCCACCTGCGCACGGGGCCTGGCCTCGCGGCTTCCCCTACTGACCTGTCCAGGTTGTCCAGCGAGAAGCGCTGCGTGGAGAACCGCAGGTAGCTCTCCTTGTAGAACCAGATGGTCAGGGGGTTCCAGTCCGTGACGAGGAACCACTGCCTGATGTCGAACTTGGTGTCGTAGATGAGCAGCGGGGTCTCGATGTACTTCTGCACCACCCACCTGCTGTCCTTGCCGGAGGCGTGGTCCACGGCCACCAGGTCCAGGATCTCCTCCACGCGATCCATGCAGACGATGTCTGCAAGAGGCGCCACTCAGCCCGCGGGCCCCTCCGCCTGCGCTGCAGGCGTCCCCAGACCCGCCCACCCCGGCACACCCAGGCAGGGTCAGTTGGTCTCAGTGGGGGCCAGGGGACAGGACAGTGAGCTGGGGGCAGGGCAGGCTTTCCATGACGCGGACGAGGCCGCAGCCAGGGCAGGCCACTGTCCAGGCCAGGGAAGGGCCAGCGCCGGGGCCGTGAGCAGCTCCTGAGCTCCAGTGCTGGGCCCTGCTCTGGGACGTGAATAAGGGGCCCTGGGGCCCCAGGCTGCGCAGGGCAGGGCACCCAGGGGCCCCAGGTCCAGTGAGGCCTAACGCCAAAGGGTGAGGGCGAATGGGCACTCACCCAGACCTGTGCCCCTACAGAGCAGGACTGCCATTTCCTGCCCCGACCCCCAAAGGCGGGCAAGGTCACGTGACTAGCCGTGAGAAAATGACATTTGATGCTGGCGACGAGCCCACAGGCTGGCTCTTTCTCTGCTCTGACCCTCGTGACGCCTCAGAAGTCACCCGGCAAACCCCTCAATCGCAGCCCGCAGCCCACTCCTGCAGGTGTTCAGGTGAGCTGCTCCCCGACTGACTCCATATCCCTGGGCTCCTTTACCAGCGGAAGAAACGCCGACGCGCCAGTCAGACGGCCACAAGGAGAAGCCAGAAGACAGTGGAAACTGGGAGAGTAGAGACCAGGAGAGAGACGGCGCGCGGCAGACGCAAGCCGAGGCACCAGGGATGGCGGCAAGCCAGCACAGAACACCGCAGACTTAGGGGAGAAAGCCTGGCTTTGCCAGCTCCTTGATTTTGGACACAGCCTCTGAAACTGTGAGATGGTAAATTCCTTCCTTAAGCCAACCAGTGTGAGGTATTTGTCACGGCAGCCTGGAAACTAACAAGCCATCCTCCCACACCGACACGCTGTGGACAAGTGAGAGAGAAACTGTTGTTGCTGAAGTCCACTGAGGTTTTGGGGACTGTTTGTCACATGGCACAATTTGGCCTATCCTGACTGATACAAGGGTGGAGGGGAGCACCAACTACAGGGACCTCGGGCACTTGCCAGCACAAGACACAAGGCAAGACCTCCTCACCCTGGTATCTCCAGGTGTTTTCCCAGGGACCGGTTCATTCCAAAAGGTGATGTAAGCACACCCAGCACTTGCTTCTGCACCAGACCTGCGAGTCTTAATGTCAGAATGACCACAGGAAGCTGGCTCCTGCTGCCGTCCTTGCGTGAAATTCTTTCACCAGCTACAAAGTCAAAACTGCTCTCTGCCGCAATCGTTTGAAATTGACATATTTCATAGTGTAAGACTGGGTTTTCCTAAGTTATGGTCAGTTGAGGCCTGGCCATCCTGAGACGAAAGCCTAGGACCCAGCGCCAGAAGGCCTGGCAGGAAGGGGCCAGGGGACAGAGGGGAGGGGGCCGCGGGGCTCCCTGGAGACAGGGCCTGGGGCTGTTGCTAAGCACTATGAGACGCTACAGAAAAAATGAAGAGAATAGAAAACTGGGGCAGAGAGTGGGCTGGAGGAGAAAGGGGGGGGGTGGCAGGCGGCACCCCCCACCCCCAGGCCTGCGCAGCTCCAGGGCCTCCATCTGCTGGCACCAGCCCTGGAGGGCTCCCCGGTGGAGGATCAAATGGAAGGAGTCCCGCTCCTGGCTTGGGTCTCTGCCTCCTTTCCAAGGAGGTGGGCGAGCCCAGCAGAGGCTGGGTGGGGCCTCGCGATGTGGGGCGATGACGGCCCCCCCAGGCTAATGAGGGGAGCCAGGGGCCGGCGGGAAGTGGCAACGGCGCGCCTGCCCAGGCCAGCCCTGTCCCAGAGCCCGGTACCAGGAAGGGCTTCCCAGAGCCGGCAGGGGGAGGGCGGTGGGACCCCCGCTGGCTTGGGCATGGGGCGCGTGCACCCCAGCACTGCCACACAGCACCTGCGGGGTCCAGCACTTAATTCACACCTGCAGCTCTGCCTAGCCCCGGGTCGCTGCCCGTGGGAGCATGTGCCATGCTGGATGGGAGCGACCTCGCGGCCCCTCCAGAGGCCGGGGCTTGCATTTGTGGAGCGCTGAGTGGGAAGGAGGAAGCAAGTTCCAGGCAGTGGTGGACTTTGGACTGAATTCTGGAGGCACCGCAAAGGCGGGGGTGTCCAGTGCACAGGGTGCTCTGGGAAAGACCCCACGAAGAGGGCACAAGACCAAGGGCAGGGGGTGTCTGCCAATCGCTTATCTGACAAGGGGCTGGGATCCAGCATATATAAAGAACCAGTGAAATAAACACCAAGCCAGTCAGGGAACAGGCAAGAGACCCGAACTGACAGGTCACCAAGAGGACACAGGAACGGCCGGCGGCACGGGAAAAGGTGCTCGTCGTGGTGTAGGGTGGCGCTAGGGTGAGGCGCCCCTAACGCCGAGGGATGTGAGAAGCCCCTCAGGAGGGTGCACGCCAGCGTCCAGGCACCCTGGGAATCCGCGGGTCAGCTTCTCACCAAGCTCAAATGCGCTCGGCCGCCGACCCAGAAACCGCTCCGGTGTGTTCACCCCAGGGAGATGAGAACGTCCGTGCACACAGAAGCCTGTACACTGGCGTGCCGGGCTCCATGTGCAAGAGCCCCAGGCCGCGAGCAGCACGTTCCGCGATGGAGGACGGTCCGCAAGCCGAGGCGCACCGGCCGCTGGGGATCAGCCCCGCTCCCCAGCCGGCGCAGAGGCTGCAGCGCGGGGGAGGTCTGTGCGCCCGCCGGGCCAGGCAGCTGCTGCCACCGCGCAGGTGGTGACCCCCGGGGACAGGGCCACACGGCACTCGCCGTCCGACTGGTTTTCGCTCCAGTGTCTTTTCTGTAATCGGTGTTTCCTTTTCAGTGCAGTTTTAGGTGTGGCAGATGGTACGCAGTCCCACGCGTGCCCGCCCCAGCACAGGCTTGCCCCACGGCTGAGTGCGCATCACAGCTGATGAGCCGATGCCCACACATCCTGGGGACTCGAGTCCTGCCTACCCCGGCTCCCTCCGAGCTGCGCCTCCCAGGGGTTTTGGCAAAGGCATGAGGCCGCGTAGTCACCGTGGCAGGACCATGCACAAGAGCTCTCCGCAACAGGCGTTCAGGCTCCTCCGTGGCCTCTGGTGTCTTCTTCTTGTCACTGAATAATACTCCGTTGCATGCCTGGGCCACGGTTCACCCTTCACCCACAGAAGGACGTCTTGGTTGCTTCCACATTTTGTCAAAAATGAATAAAGCTGCTATAAAATTGATGTGCAGGTTTTTATGTGGACTTCAGTTTTCAAGGGGATTGGGTAACTACTATTTTTGCAACTTCTTGTGAGTCCTAAACTCCTCCAAATTAAAGAGTTTTGTTTTGTTTTGTTTTGTTTTTTGCAGTACCAGGGCTGGGGACCGAACCTGGGACCTAATATGTGGGAAGCAGGTGCTCAGCCACTGAGCTACACCTGCTACCCTAAAGTTATTTTTGAAATGCAAAGAATCCTACAGTCCTTGGCTGGTTCGGAGGAGGCAGCCCGTGAAGTGGCTGGTGGTGGCGGGGGACACGGAGAGACAGGGTGGCCTGAGGGAGCGCACTTGGGGCAGCACAGAAGCTTCTGGTTAGAGTGAAGCGGTGATGGGGACCAGTGGAGGAGCAGAATTAGGTTCTGAAGGATTTGGGATTCAGTCCCAGCGGGTGCAGGAGTCTGCAATGGAAGGAAGGTCCAGCCTGACGAATGGGAGGAGGGGGCTGCCAGCGGATGGACACACTGGCAGGGAGGGAGCCGTGCTGCTCAGGAAGGGCGTGGGGTGGACTCAGAACAGACCCCGAGGAGGAGCGCTGGAGTGTGCCCAGGCAAGGGTTGGGAGGTCACAGGAGAGCCTGGAGCCTTAGGCTGCAGACTAGGGTGGGCTGTGGAAGGAGGAAACAGGAAAGAGGATGTTTCCAGAAGGAAGATATTAGGACTGAATGCAATAAAAATTACAAATGAATGAAGATTAAAACATATCACATGAAATTAAAAAACAAAAACAAAACTTCAAAATAACTCAAGGAGCAAACAGAATACCCAAACTAAAAGTAAGGTCTATTTAGATGCTATAGAAAGTGAAAACATTGTATAATGTGAACAAAAGGATGCAGCTAAAGCCACATTCAGAGGAAATTTCAAGGCCTGAAATGCCTTCATTATTGCAAAAGAAAGATTGGGAATAAATAAACCTAGCTTTTGAGTTACAGCTAAGGGGGGAGAAAAACATCACAGGGAAACTGAAAAATTCAACCAAAACTTAGCTCTTTCGAAAAATGAGTAAAATTAGAAAACCAAGTAGAAATCCTGTTGTTTTTTAAACAGTACATACAATATTCACCATTAGGAATAAAAAAGAGAATATAATCATAGATGTGATTCACAATACAAAGTAGAAAACTTGAACAGACCGATACCCAGACAGAATTTAAAAGGTGCTGAGGAACTCCCTCCAAGAGAGAGCCAGGTTTAACAATATGTCTGCAGAATAGGAATTCCCTTCTCTAAGATGAAAATCCTTAATCCCCTTGGAAAAGGCTAGCGTAAACCTGTTGCCAAGATCGATCAAGGTAATATAAAAAGAGAAAACTATAGACCAGTTTAATTTAGGGATGAGAAGGGAACATGCTAACTAAATAATAAATATCAGCACAGTTGAACCCAGCATTGTGCTGGGAACAGAAGGCAAGCATTCTCCATGGCCATCTCTCCCGTCCAGGAGGAACCAAGGAGGTAGCAGAGGCTGGGGTGCCTGCCTGGGTCCCCGGCCCCGCAGGGACTCCCCACAGACCACCAGCTGGCACACAGGGGGATTCAAAGAGCCTTTCTGGCGGCTGGAGGCCTGGCTGGCCATCCACCCTCTCCACCCTCTCCCGAACATTGCCAGTTCCCCACAGAGAGGGTCCTGGCCAGGGGGCTTACCTCGGCCTCTCGATTTTGCCGCAGGCTTTATAATCCAAATGTTTCGAATTCCATCGATATCAGTCTGAGGGTTCACGGACCGGATTTTATTCAGCAGAGCCTGACACTGCGAAAAGTAGTTACTGGAACTGGAGATGAACGCCTGGCCACTACAAAGCAAGATCAGGAGAGTGGGGTGACTCCCCCAGGGGGAGACAAGCTCCCACCAGGCCAGTGCTCAGCAGACGGAGGGGGCTGGTCAGCTGAGGATGAACACCCAGGGACAGGGAACCAGAGGGAGAACCTGCTTCCGCCTACCCGAGGGACACCTGGGCACATGGCCTTGAGTCGACCTCATTTCAAGGCTACTCCTGGACAGGTATGGGGTTAAGGTAACCGGGAATAGGTTTCCCTGGCTTGTGGAGGCTCCGGCTAGTGAGCTACGGCTTGGGACCACAGAAGGGCTGGGCGGTGACCAGACGTGGAGGTGGTCCTCCGGCTTCTGCGCGCCCCCTTGTGCCCCTATGTCCACCCCGACATGTGCTGCGCCTCCTCTCCCGCGTGCATCCCCCATCTCCCCGTCCATCCCCTCGAGTGCCCCACCTCCTCTCCCACGACCCCACGCCCACCGTGAGACGGTGGCACCCGGGACTGCTCCAATTTGAAAGCCGACACGGCCAGTTGGCCAGCGTCCTGCGTCCTTCTGCTAAGCCTGGGTTGGATGCCCGCTGAGTGTCAGGCCGTTGGACTATCCACTGACCCCTGACCCTGCTCGTGGCCTGGCGGCCCCAGAACTGACTTGGAAAGCCAAGACAGATTTAAGGGAACAAGAAAGGGCAACTCTGTGGGGCCTTACGGCTGCCAGGAGGAGAGACCAGCTCACGCCAGGACCATTGGGCTGCCCCTGAGTTGAGGACAGCGGGCCCGGCCGCGAAAGGTGCTGCCCGCCCAGGCCACAGGCCAGGGGTTCACGCGCGGCCGCAGACGGGCTCCGGGGCACGTGGCGCGCAAGGCCCAGTCACACCCGGTGTGGCCCAGCACCGGGGGACAGGGTTGGGGAGGCGAGGACCGTGCTCAGGCCCTTCCCTGCGAGCTCGAGGGTGGGGCGGGGGACGTCGGGGCTGGGGCCCGAACGCGGCCGGGCCACAGCCAGCACTGCCGGCATTTCAGGCAGGTCCCTTCTCCCCGGTTTTAAGTGGACACGTTAGAGGGGGGCCCCATTTCCAAGCCCGCCTCTTAGTGAACACCGCGCAGCGTCCCACTGCGTCACGGTAGCCAATGGCACGCGCGGGGTGCCGGCCGGTCTCTACCCGCGCAGCCCGGCCGAGGCTGGCCACCGACGGCACCGCGCAAACAAGGGAGGCGCCGGCAGGGCCGGGGGGGGGGGGGGGGGGGGGGGGGGGGGGGGGCGCGCGCCCTGGGCGGTGCCACGCCCTGCAAGGTGGGCGGGCGGGCCTCGGCGCTCAGAGCCGGGCGACTCCCGCTTGGAGACAGAGTCCTGGGAGGGTCTGAGCGCCGGGGTGGCTCGCGAGGCCAGCGGAGTCTCAGGGACAGCCGGCCACTTTCTGGGAGGAACTGGGGCCAGCGCCTCCGGGCGCATCTCTCAACCAGCAGGTGCAGCACGCCTGCCCCACGTGGGGGCCCCCAAGCCTCAAGAAGCAAAGGAACTGGGAAAAGACCGACCCCGAGTGGGGTCCTGAGCAACCCCGCAGGCTCCGCGAGAGACCCGCAGTCGGTGGTGCCGCCGGGTGCCTCCCACCCGGGAAGGACTTGGGACGCGGCTGCTCCCGGGCGCGTGCAGGGCTCTGGTGCTGCCCCCCGGCGGCGACTCCGGGGTCCCCCCTTTTGTGCTGAGGTCTAAGAAAATGTCAGGTGCACAGGCACCATTCTAAAAGGGAGTTTGACGAATTGGACTTACGTGCACTCCCTTGTAACTGCCGCCCAGCCCCCAGAAGGGTCCCCTGGGGACATGTGCTGAAGCCCAAACCCCAGGGCCTCACCGTGGCCTTGGGGAAGCTGAGTCGCGACGGTGACGTCATTCTGGGGGCAGGCCTTACCCCTCCTTGTGGGGAAGGGGGAGAGGGCACTGCCTGACCAGAGGAAGGGACTGAAGCTGCAAGGCAAGGACACCGGGCCTGGGGGCCACCAGGCGCTGCGGGAGGCGAGGACGGGGCCACCTGCAGACACCCGGCCTTGGACTGCTGGTTTCCAGACCGTGAGCCCTACACTGCTGCTGTTTCAAGCCACCCAGTTTGCTGTCCTTTGGCTCGGAGCTCCAGGAACGAATACACCATCCTAGGTGACACACCGCCTTGAGGGGTAACTGCTATTCTGACTTTCCATCCCTGCAGACCACTGCTGCCTGCTCCTGAACCTTCTAGAAATGAAACCCTACAGTGTGCACTCGTGTCTGGCCTCTTCCCTCAGAGCGGCTTGAGCTCCACCACCGTGCTGACCATCAGCAGTTCCTTCCACATCTGGGTGGCTTCCAGAAGGCTATTATGAATAAAGCCTTTCTGAGGACGAATGCTTCCACTTATCTTGGATCAATGCTGAGGACCGGGGTAGCTGGGTCATAGAGTACGAGATGCCTGCATTTAGGAGAAACGGAGCTGGTTACATGAATTTGCCCTCTGCCAGTAGGCTATTGGAGAGCCAGCTGCCCCACGCGGCCACAGCCCCTGGCACAGCCCGTCTTCAGCCTTAGCTTGCGGGTGGGGTGTGGTCCTCCTCACGGGGTTCTCATTGGCATTTCGCAGATGAATATGTGTCTTGGGCGCCTCTGCCCATGCTCCTTGGCTGTGTGGGTGTCTTCTTTTGTGAAGGCTTTTGGCTGTTTTCAGTTGTATTTTGTCCTTTCTTATTGCTTTATAGTTCTTTACATATTCAGGATATGAGACCTCTGTTGGATACGAGTTGTCTTTTCATTCTTTTAAATAGCTTTTTTTTTAAAAAAATAAAGAGTTCTTAAATATGTTTATTAACAGATATTAAGAGTTCTTAATATCAATATAATCCAGTTTATTATTTTTTTCTATTATCATTCGTGCTTTTTGAATTATTTAAGAAATCTTTTTTTCTTCATGGTCGAGAAGATACGCCACTATATTTATTATTATTTTACCTTTTGTATTTGGGTTTATGATCCATCTCATTAATTGTTTTGTATTTGCGAGGCAGGACTCAAGGCATATTTTTTCATTTGGTTGCTCGTTGATCTGGCACCATTTATTGAAAAGAACAACCTTTCCCCACCGAACTGCAGTGGCAGCTGTGTCTTACATCAAGTGATCATGACATGAGAATCTTTCTAGACTCGCTGTTTGGTTACATTGGTCTACTTCTCTACCTTACTCCAATACAATGTCTTAATTATTGTAGAGTTACAGTGAGTTTTGAAATATGAAACATGGGTCCTTTTTTTCTCCATCAAGGCTGTCTTGGCTCTTCTAGATCATTTGTATTTATATCTAAAGTTTAGAATTAGTTTGTTGATTCCTCCCACCATCACCCTCCAAAAAAAATCTCTGTAGGGGTTTTGATTTATATTACTTTGAATCTATAGATTAGTTTAGTAATAACTAACATCACTACACTATTGAGGCTTCCAATCCATGAACATGGTATACATCTATACCTATATCTATATCTCCATTTATTAAGTCATCTTTAAATGTTTAATTTTATAGTTTTCAATTTAAGGTCTTGAATGTCTCTTGCTAGATCTATTTCTTGATATTTGTTATTTGGTGCCTTTGTAAGTTGTATTTTTAAAACTTCCTTTAACAATTGTGAGTATGTAGAAATACAATGGACTATTTTGTTTTGTTTATTAGAGAAGTTGTATGTTTATAGAAAAATCATGCATAAAATACAGAGTTCTCATATACCTCCCTATTAATAACACCTTAAGTAGTGTAGTGCATTTATAACAATTGAAGTAAGAACAATTTTATAACGGTACTATTAACAATAGTCCATAGTTTACATTAGGGTTCACCATGTGTAAAGTCTGATTTTTTAAACTTTTTTTCTAATAACATATATACAACCTAAAATTTCCCCCCTTCTTAACCATATTCAAATATATGATTCAGTGCTGTTCATTGCATTCACAATGTTGTTCCACCTTCACTACCATCCATTACCAAAACTTTTCCATCAATCCAAACAGAAATTCTGTACACATTAACTTCCCCTTCCCTACCCCCACCCTGACCCCTGGTAACCTATATTCTAGTCTGAGATTATTAATTTGCTCATTCAAATTATTTCATATCAGTGAGATCATATAAAATTTGTCCTTTTGTGTCTGGTTTACTTCACTCAGCATGATGTCTTCAAGGTTTATCCATGTTGTAGCAACCATCAGGACTTTGTTCCTTTTTAGGGCTGCATAATATTCCATTGTATGGATATACCACATTTCAATTATCCATTCATGAGTTGATTGGCACTTGGTTGATTCCATCTTTTGGCAACTGTGAAGAATGCTGCTATGAATATTGGTGTGCAAATATCTATTCGAGTCCCTGCTGTCAATCCTTTTGGGTATATACCTAGAGGTGGGATTGCCAGGTCATATGGTAATTCTATACTTAACTTTCTGAGGAACCACCAAACTGCCTTCCACAATGGCTGCACCATTTTACATTCCCACCAGCAATGAGCAATTGTTCCTATTTCTCCATATACTCTCCAACATTTGCAAGTTTTCTTTTGTTTTTTTTTTTAATAGTAGCCATTCTAGTGGGAGTGAAATGGAATATCATTGTGCTTTTGATTTGCATTTTACTAATGGCTAACAATATTGAGCATTTTTCATTTGCTTTTTGGCCATTTGTTTATCTTCCTTGGAGAAATATCTATTCAAGTCTTTTGGCCGTATTTTTAACTGGGTTGCCTTTTTGTTGTTGAGTTGTAGGATTTCTTTATATATTCTGTATATTAAACCCTTATTGAATATATGGTTTCCAAATATTTTCTCCCATTGTGTAGGTTGTCTATTTTCTTTCATGATAAAGCCCTTGGATACACAAACGTTTTAAATTTTGATGAGGTCCCATTTATCTATTTTTTCTTTTGTTGCTTGTGCTTTGGGTGTAAAGTCTAAGAAACCAATGCCTAACACAAGGTCCTGAATATGTTTCCCTATGTTTTATTCTGAGAGTTAATAAACCATTAATTTCAATGGATTAAACTGGAGAACTTAATCCATTTACATTTAAAGGAACTACTGATAATGCAGGAGTTTCTTCTATCATTTTGCTATTTGGTCTTTGTACATCTTATATCTGTTTTGTCCTTCAAGTCTTCCATTAATGCCTACTTTCATATTTGTTTGATTTTTGTATTGTAGCAATTTGAGTCCCTTTTCTTTTCTTTCTGAATATATTTTTCATTTATTTTCTTTTTGGTTACCATGGGGTCAAAATTTCATATCCTAAATCTATAACAATCATATTTGATTTGATACCATCTTAGCTTCAATAGCATACACATACATTGTTCCTATATCCCTCACCTTTTTTTTTACTTGTAACAGATGATATCTTTGTTCACTGTATGTCCAAAACCATATTTATCAGTTTTTATGTGTTTTCATTTTTAGCACCTGTAAGAAGTAGAGTTACATACCAAAAAGTACAATACAATAGTACTGGCATTTATAATTACTCACATGGCTACCTGTACTAGAGGTCTTTCTTTTTGCCACTTTGAGGCACTATCTGGTGTCTTTTCCTTTCAGTATGGAGAACTCCCTTTAGAATTGCTTGTAGGGCAAGTTTAGTGGGAATGGATTCCCTCAACTTTTATCTGGAATGTCTTAATCACTCCCTCATTTTTGAAAGAAAGTCTTGTTGGATATAAAAGTCTTGGTTTGTAATTGTTTTCTTTCAGCACTTTAAATATTTCTTACCATTGCCTTCTTGCCTCTGTGGTTTCTGCTAAGAAATTGGCACTTAATCTTATCGGGACTCCCTTGTATATAACAATGTTTTTCTCTTGCAGGTTTCAGAACTCGCTCCTTGTCCATGGCACTGAAAGGTTTGATTACTATGTGTCTGGGTGTTGCCCACTTTGGGTTCATCCCTTGTGAGGTTCATTGGGATACTTAAATGTATATATTCATGTCTTTCATGAAATTTGAGAAGTTTTCTGTCATTATTTCTTTATTCCTTCTGGCCCTTTTTCTCTTTCTTCTGGGATTCCCATAGCACATATATTGGTACACTCGATGGTGTCCCACAGGTCTTTTATGCTCTGTTTGCTCTTTTTTTTACGTGTTTTTCCTTTTGCTCCTTAGCCAGAATTGTTTAAATTTCTTGTCGTCACTGGTTCTTTCTTCTGCCACCTCCAACCTCCTATTGAAACCCTCTAAGGAATTTTCCATGTAAGTTATTGTGGTCTTCAATTCCAGTATTTCTATTTGGTTCCTTTTTATTGAGATTCTCATATTTTCATTTTGTTCTTTCTCATGTTTTCCTTTACCTCCTTGAGCATATTGAGGATCATTTTTAATAAGTCTTTGCCCAGTATGTCCAAAGTCTGGTCTTCTTCATTGATGGTTTCTGGATTTTTATCTTGTTCCCTTGTTGTTGTTTTTTTATTTTTTCTTACCGGGAGGTCCCAGGGATCAAACCCACATCCCTCCATATGGGAGGCAGATGCCCTACCATTTGAGCCCCCTATGGTGTTCCTTTGGATGGGCCATCATTTCCTGTTTTTTTTTTTTTTTTTTTTTTTTTTTTTTTTTTTTTTTTTTTTTTTTTTTTTTTTTTTTTTTTTTTTTTTTGTCTTGCAATCTTTTATTGCATGCTGTGCATTTTTATATGTTAAAGTGTTATCTCTGAGATTTATTCCTGGCACTGTCTGTTCCTTAATTCTGTATTAAGCTAGTGATATGATAGAGATCTTCTTGAATGCTAAGAGATAATCAAAACAAGTAAATCAAAGCAAAAGCACCTTTCCTTGTCTCTGCAAATTGGCTCTTCTTTGGTTGATGGTCTGATTCAGAGCTTAGCCGTCCTATCAAGATCAGCCCAAGGTGAAATGAAGAGCAGGGACCCTTCTCTCTTATCTGAAAGCTGGGGGGCCTCCTTTTCCTGGGCTTGTGCTTGCTAGAGGCCTTCAGAATTCCCTATTCACAGTTTACCAGAGTTTGAGTTAATGCCCCCTCCATTCCCTTTGAAAGAGACTCCGTCCAGGGTGTCATCTTGAGCCCCAGGCTGCTTTGACTTAATTGTTTCTCACACTGTCCCAGCTGCAGGCAAGCTGCTTCTCTGCCCTCAGGACACATTCGGGGGGGGGGGGGGCAAGCCTGGGACCAGTTCCTCAATTCAGTCTGGATAGATTGGCACTGACATGCATGTGCCCCTGTACACACAAAGAGCACACAGGGGCTACTCTGCTCCTTCTGGAACAAGGCCAGGGACCCACAATGGGAGCCAAGTTGGCTCCACCCTGTGATGTGGAGGAGTGGGGGAGGGGCCACCAAGGGCACCAGGAGCTTCTTCTATGGCTTTTGAAGCAGTGCTTTCTTGACTCTTGAGCAGTGCTTTAGCTGCCCTTTCGTTTATTTTTCTTGAATATTAAACAGATAGACCTTTCAGGCAATACTGAATAGAAGTCACGATAGTGGGTGTTGGAGGTTTCCCCTTATAAGGTTTGCTATGATTAACAGGTCACAAGACTGCAGCTCAACTCTCCCCAGTGACATAAATCAAAGAAAGGCAGCTTCCAGCCATAACTGAGCAAGCCATCGCCTAGGGACTAGGAGGCAGCCGGTCCCCTCCCAAGTATAGACAAAGTGGGGTCCCCTCCCAAGAACAGACAAAGTGGAGCAGATAAGGGCCTTCACCCCCTCTGGCATTCCAAGACCTCCTAGCCCACTCCCCCACCCCCCGGCCATTTGGCCCCAGGCTGTACTTGGTTTCCCTGCCTATTGATGTACTGTATAAAGTCATATACACCACCTTCCACAGTTGGGGGCTGAAGTCTATTCTTCAGACCCCCTCCATTGGGAGAGCTTCTCAATAAACTTCCTGCCTGCAGTTATTAGTCTCCGCTTTTCTCTAACAGTGGAAATTTCTGACTAATTCTGATTTCAAAGAGAAAGCTTTTGATATTCAAGCATTAAGAATCATGTTAGCTATATGTTTTATGTAGAAAAACCATCAAATTAAGAAGGTTTCCTTCTTTTCCTAGTTTACTAATTTTTTTTTTAACATGGACAGGTATTGGGGTCTCATCAATATTTTCATCTGTTGAAATGATCATATAGTTTTTCTCCTTTATTCTGTAAATATGATGAAATTCACTAATTGACTTTTGAATATTAAACCAACCTGCATGCTCGGAATAAATATAGTTATGATGTATTCCATTCACCCATCTGTGGATTCGATTTGATAATATTTTGGTTAGGATTACTTCTCATGAGAAATAATGGCCTGTAATTTTTTCTTATAATGTCCATTTCAAGTTTTGGTGTTAGGGTTTTTCTGGCCTCATAATATGATTGGGAAATATCCCCTCCTTTCCTGCTCTCTGAAAGCATCTGTGTAGAATTGCTGTTAATTTTTCATTAAATAGCTTATAAAAATTCACCAGTGAAGCCACATGGACCTGGATTCATCAAGCTGTAAAATCATTGATCCAACTTCTTTAACAAATATAGACTTCAAATTTTCTATTTCTTTTTGAGTTTGTTTCAAAAAGTTGTGTTTTTCAAAGAAATTGTCCATTTCATCTTAAATGCCAAAGTTATTGGCATGATGTTGTTCATTATATCCTCCCATTATCTTTTAAATTTCTTTGAAATTTGTAATCTGTAGTGATGCTCCTTCTCAATTCCTGATATTGGTAAATCATGTTTTCTCTTTTACACCCATCAGGTTTGGTAGTGGTTTATTGATTTTTTTTTGGTTTATTTACTTTAATAATTATAAAAATTTTGGCTTTATTGATATTATTATACATTTTCTAGTTTATTTCTGCTCTTATTTTTATCATTTTTAAAAAAGATTTATTTCCTTCTAGCCTTGTTGTTTGCACTCACTGTCTGCTCGTCATCTTTTTTTTTTTAAGGAGGCACGGGGGAACCAAATCTGGGGCCTTCCCTGTGGGAAGGAGGTGCATAATCACTGTCATTGTGTTTCCTCGCTGTGTCTCTTAGCTGCATCATCTCACGCGTTATCTTGTTGCATCCGCTCCCTGTCTCATTCATCTTCTTTAGGAGGCACCAGGAACCGAACCCGGGACCTCCCAGGTGGTAGGCAGGAGCCCAGCTGCTTGAGCCACATCCGGTTCCCTTAATGTCATCTTTCTAGTTAGTTTTGGGATTAAGTTTCTTGATATGAAACCTTACATCATTATTTTCAACATTCATTCTTCTCTGCTTTGTATACTTAAAGATATTAATTTACCACTAAATACTGCTTAGTTGAAACTCACAAGTTTTGATATTTTAATTTTCATGCAGAAAAAAATTTTCTAATTTCCATCGTGATTTCCTCTCTGACCCATGAGTTATTTTAATTTCCAAAAACCTGTGGATTTTGTAATTGGCTTTGTTGTTGATTTCTATTTTAATTTGATTTTTGTCAGAACTCATACAGTATATTTCGATCCTCTGAAATTTGTTAATACATGACTTGTGGTTTATGACATACAGTGTTTTAAGACAAAGGCATGGATTCCCTACTTATTACATGAAGTGTTTCATAATGTCAGTGATGCCGAGTTAGCTAATAGTGTTCAAATCGCCCGTATCTTTCCTGATTCTTATCAACCTCTTCTATCAGGAGCTGACAGAGGTGTGTTAAAATCTCCAGCTATGAGTTTGGGTTTTTCTATTTCTCCTTTTCGTTCTGTAAATATTTTTTATATATATATCGAAAATTTTATTAATTACCTACATGTTTAGGATTGTTTTGTCTTTCTGTTGAATGGACCTTTTTATTATTATGAAATGTCTGTCTTTATACCCAGTAATATATCTTGCTTTAAAGATTACTTTTCTGACATTAATATAGTCACATCAGCCTTCTTTTTGTTATTGTTGCATGTTATATATTCCCCCATTTTAAACTGTCAAAGTATCTGCCATATTTAAACTGCATCTCATAAACATAGCTTTTAAAATATTTTAAAATGTTATTTTTGAAAGTTATTGTCTTTAATTGGAAGTAATTAAGTAATTTAATTAATTTACTTAAATTAATGATATAATTGGGTATAAATCTACCATATCACTTATTGTTTTACTTGTTCCATCTCTTCTATGCTTGTTCAGTCTTCCTATCCTGCATTCCTTTTAGATTAATCTCATATATATATTTTGTTACATATCCCCCCCTTTCTGCTTGTTACTGCTGCGTTCAT
>PVKH010004853.1:0-22817 GCA_004027955.1 Chaetophractus vellerosus | reverse complement strand
TGCTGTTCCATTAGAGAATGTGGCAGAGCTCTCCAGGATGGGAATTCAATATTCTTTCGGTTATTGTGTGACTCTCCACCCACTGTGACAATGCCCTGTGAACATTTGAACACATTTATATACCTTATATGTATGTCCGGCGAACTTCCTCCATGTATCCCACATCATTGACACCCCACACCAATGATCCTTCCCTGCCCCAGTTGTAACCCTTCTGTGATCCAAAGCTTCTTCAAAAATGAAGGCAATAAAATAGTCAAATACAATTAATAGGTAAATGAAATAAGAATGATAGGTTTAAATATAAGAAATAAAATACATAAAAATTTAAAAAAACTAAAACTAAAATAAAATTTAAAATTGGGATATTAAAAAAATAATGATTCCCTGCACATGGTCCATCTGTCTCTTCTATTCAAACCTATATGAGATGCCAGAGTTTTAGGTGTACTTCCAGAGAGCAGAGTCTATGGGCCGTCCATGTGCCAGCTGGGTCCAAAAGCTCGGTGGAGATGCAACTCCTACTCTACAACTCAATGGACTCACCCAGGACACCTAGTGAGGAGATGATGATGGACAACTGCTATCCCAGGGAATGGAGAGAGTCTGCAGCTGCAGGCAGGATAATCTCATCCATCTTATCCATGGGAGATAAGCCCCCTCTCACTTGGAGGTGGAGTGGACATCACCATCCTAGACTTCTCAGGAATGGGGGAAGAGCTATGGACTAGAGTGGACTTACTGGTATCCTGTTATAGACTTATTGTGATTCACGCAACAGAAGAAATTACAAAATTATGTGGAGCCAGTGGCCACTGAACACTTTGGGGGCAGGGAGAGGGAAAAGCAGTTGTGATACAGGGGCTTTTTCAGGACTTGGGAATTATCCTGAGTGACATTGCAATGTCAGATATAGGCCATTTTATGTCATCATATAACATGCAGAATTGTGTGGGAGAGAGTGTGGTCTACAATGTGAACTATGGTCCATGCTTAGTGGCAAAGCCCCAGGATGTGTATATCCATTGCAGGCGATGTGCTACACTAATGAAAGATGTTTATGTGGGAGGTTGTGGGAGGTGTGGGAGGTGGAGCATAGGGGTACCCCTAAAATTTTTGTATAACATTTATGCAATCGATGTATCTTTTAAAATAATTAATTAATTTTTAAAAATCAAAAAAATATATTGAAAAATATTTTCTAAAATTTTTTGACATTTTGCCTTTCATCACTGTAATATCTATTGTCTGGTATGTACAGTGACATTTTCTTGCATTTATTCCCCAGTGTCTTACTTTTTTTTCGTTTTGTTTTCAAAGAAGTTTCAGGTCACAGTAAAGTCACATACAGAATACAGGGGACTCCCACATACCCAACTTTCTCCCCATTTTCCCCCTTCCCGTCTTAATACTTTTTTATATGACACATTTGTTACAACTAATATAAAATAGTGAAACACTGCTACTAACCATGGTCAATGGTTTACATTATGGTTTACATTTTAGACCATACACTTTCATAAATTTTGATGATATTTAACATGGCCTGTGTCCATCACTGCAAGATCATGTAGAACACTTCCATTGCCTACTGAATGCCAGAGTGACTCTTTAAGTTCTAATTGGAGTGCCATGGTTGGTTATGACTCACAGATTTAAAAAAAAATAGACATAAACTTCATAGTTATATTGCCTCATAAAAATAATAATAGAAATAAAAAGTATTGCTCAGAGAGCTTCATCTGTTTTCGTACATAATAATTTCATTGTTATTACTTAAAATAGGTCTCATTTAAATTGTATTTCTGGTATGTGTGGGCATTGTCCTCCTAGATAATACTGGAACACATAAATTTTATTTTATTTTTTGCTGTTTTTAAGTTTATTTCTGAGTTGCAAAGATTATTGCCCCCTCCCTGTGTTTTTAGCATTTCCTGTATTCCCCCATTCAGTCTTGGCTGCCACAACCAGACAAAAAGCATGAGGACCTTCGTTTTCTTGCATCTATAGTGGAAACCTTAGCAGCAGACATTAACTGCTCCAGATCTGTCAGATATGCGTAGTTTTATTTTTTTAAAAGTTAACTCCATGTTTTTTTGTAGCCTTTGTTTAATATCGTTAAATATTAACTATATTTACAGAGTCCAGAGACAGATTCTATGGGATCAAATTTCAACCAGAAAAGTCTGTGTGACCTTAAACATATAATTTAATCTCTCTGTGCTTCCATTTTATCAGCTATAATTTCACAATAATAATAAAACCTTAGTAGGTTATTGTCGGGAATATTACAGAAGTTTAGAGGTAGAAAATGGGAACTATATTCAACAAAGTCTTGCCATAAATGAGTAAGTAACTCCTCTTAGATGTATTTGAGATTCATTTTCTCTATTAGGTCTCAGGATTCTAGTATTAACAGCAATTACCAATTTCTCACTTTTTCTGTTTGCATTATTTTTTAATAGGTTAAACTATATTGTTGTGTCCATGATCATTTAACCCTTACCACTACTCCGTGAGGAGAGAAAAAGGGTAGCATTTGCCATTACATAAGCAAACTACATATCAAAGAGGCTAAGGAACCAGGATTACCAGATAAAATAAAGGAGGGCCAGTTAAAATTGAATTTTAGATAAACAACAGATAAATTTTTATTACAAGTGTGTCCCAAATATTGCGGGGGACATAGTATTCTAAAAATTTTATATATCTGAAATTCAAAATTTCAGGCACCCTGTATTTTCATTTTCTAAAATCTGACAACCCTACAAGAGACATATCCGAGGCTCTTCAATGATCCTCCTGGTTCTTATAAGGATATAAAGAACACAATCATATAAAATGTATCTCCCCAAAGGCCCTCTTTACTGATGAATGGGAACAGAAGTGTTTCTTCACAAAGGTTCTACTGCACATCCCATAACAATTTACTAAGTATTAGCTGGCCTAAATATGTTAACCAATTTCCTGAGAAATTATTATAGTGAGGGTGACCTTTCCCTTGGCAGGTTCAAGAGATACATTTTTTAAATTTGTTCAAGGCCTTCCCACAAAGGGCTCGATTAAGAAAAGCCTTTGGCTAAGAATAGGGAAGCCACTAAACTAAAAATCAGGAACCATGGTTTCTGGCCCAAGTACTGCCATCAGCTTGCAAAGTAATTATGTGTAGTTTTCTTATATATATAAAATAGGATAAACTCTGATGTCAATTAGGAAAAGTATCAAGATAATTGGTGCGGTGCTTTGAAAAAACTTGGATTGCATTAACATATATAGTATTATCAAAGTCTTTTCTGATTTCTCATCATGTAACCCAAGGTAAAAAAATAAATAAGCAGACTTCTGCTAACTCTGGAGAGGAAGAAACTCTATATTTAAAAAATAAAACCTTTATTTTGTGTGTGTGATCTTATTCTAAGTGTTATTTTTCTAAAAAGATCCATTTTATTCCAAATCATATATTATTGAAGGCAGTAAAATAGATGTTTTATACACAGATCATCAATAGAGAAACTAAGAAGAAAAATCACAAGTTCTTTGTGGGATCATTGTATGATGCCTCTAAAAAATACCTATCAGTTATTGATCATTTGCTATAAGCCAAGCCCAGTAGGCACTATAGAGATGCATAGTATATTTTTCTCACAATATCTGTATAAGGTGGGTAATATAATTGTTTTCCAGATGAAGAAACTGACTCACAGAAGTTAATAATCTTCCATAAGGACATGCATCTAGAAAGTTGGGGAGCTGGGATTTAGATACATATATGTTTACCTTCAAAGTCCATTCTCATTCCAGGATTCCTCACTGCCTTTAGAGAAATTGAAACATAGTAAATAAATACTCAATAAATGTGGATGTATACATGAACGGATATGTGGATGAATGGATAGATAAACGAATGGATGGATGGACGGATGGATGGATGGATGGATGGATGGATGGATGGATGGATGGATGGGTGGATGGATGGACATACGAATATACAGACAAATGAATGGTCTCTTGGGACTCTGTCTATAAGCGCAAAATACAAGCAACCTAGCTGGTATCTGTTACAAGTTGGAGTTCAGTCTCAGTTGTTCTTCCTCCTACAATTTCAAAATCCAAGGTCACAAAAGTTTCTTAGCTGCTTATATGAACATCACCCATCCTCTTATTATTTCTGCTTTCACAGTTGATGAAAGATTTCAAATTCTTTCATCCAGTTGTGTTTCATTTCTACCACTGAGCTCTGACTGGACAGAGCTCTTAACAATGCTACCACATGACATTTTGCTATTCACATCTGCAGGATTTGGTAATTATGATCATGGGGCAGTACTCTGAAGGAAAGGTGTCCTCAAGTCTAATTTGAGACTCTGAGGGAACGCTGCAGAATCTGCCAAAAATAGAAAAAACACTGGGTAACCCCAGTGCCACGGCATTCAGTTTTGCATTTTATGCACTTCACAGATGTACTTAACTATAGGAGGAAAAGAAACCTTCTTACACACCTTCTTACTTACTACATGTATGAGGCTACATCTGCCCAGAGGGTTCCCCTTTTGCTAATTTACACAAAAGCAATGTATAGGGCAGTAGCTGTCTTGTACAATTCTAGGATGGTCAATCCTAAAGCAACAATAATACCAAGTACACAGAGTAGACAGACTTATTAGAATTAGTACTACATGTTCTCGTAATTTCAAGAAGGTCCTTAGAAAGGCATGCAGTTAATTCATTTATTCACTCACTCATTCATTCAAATGTGCACAGAAGTGGTAGAAGGTGACCCAGACAATAGATCTTATAGTTTGAAGGGCTGGTGATGGAGTCAGACTCTTAATGAAAGACAATTTAATGTGCTCAGTGCCATGAGAGAGGTTTACACAGAGCAGAGGACCTGCAGCATCAGCATCACCTGGGAATTAGCATTGCACATTCCCGGGTCCCACCCCAGATTCACCAAATCAAAAAATACAGGGCAGCAGCATCCGGCACTCTGTGGTTTAGCAAGACAAGTCTGCCAAATGATTCTGAAGGCTGCTAAAGTTTGAGACCCACTGATGATATAGAGTGTTTTGGAAGCAGAAAGGCAGCTTCCCAGTGAAGTTGATAGTTAAACTGAGTCTTCAGGAATGAGTAGGCATTGTCTGTTGTCTTGTTAGCAGTATGGAGCCCACAAAACCAACTTATGTCAAGGTTTAAATGAATCTCTAGATTTAATTATTGCCTTTCTTCCTCTTGGCTTGCAGAGTTCAGCTGAGTGTCTCTGCAAATCATGGTTATGCAGGCAATAAACTGTTACATGATTTCCACTCCTTAGCAATGGAGAGAGGTGAGCTTTGTCAGCAGCTGCTAAGCGTTATCAGTTTCCCTTCAGTGAAATGTTCTCTACCTGTGTGATAAACATAGAACTTTCATTCACTGCTAAAAGTCAGCAGCATAATGCTGTCATTTTAGGGTGAAATTAATTTCTCTTATTATTTTTACCTGCTGTTCTGCTTCCATGCAGAGAAAATCTCAGTACCTTGGCTGTTTTAAAATTGATGCATCTGTATCTTTCCAAAGTGTTTTTTAATTGCCTTAGACTGAATTCAGTCACGACAGTAGCCACTGTCATGTTTACTACTAACCCTTGCAAGACCAGGCAGAGAGTCCCACCTCCCTAAAGGATAAGGTAAGGTTAAAAGCTCTTTGATAGGCATTAAAAATTTCTGATGGCTTCATCTTGGGGAAAGAAAAGTAGTCATGCCTCTACCCATGGGGGTGCAGGAAAGAAAAGTGGGAAAAGGCATAATGGTACCTAGCTCTGTGGAGATGAAATTCATGGCATGTATCGATCACACATTTTCTAACTTGTCATCTCCTGGTGAACAGCATAAAACAAACAGGAAGATCTCAGCCATCAGCTTACTGCAGCAACCGCCCCAGCTATTACCATTCCAGGGTAGGAGAGACAGGGGAGAAGAGGTGTTGGCAGAACTGTTGAAAGGTAAGGCTAGAGGAGATGGCCACTAGGGATGCAGCACTAACCCAGGCAGGGAGGGAGCTGGAGGAGTAAGAATTCATGCCCGCTCTCCTCTCCTATTGTCTGAAATCCTGCTCCTGATTGCTACCTATAGCCAGACCCAACCAGACCCAGCCAAAACCCTCTGAGACATGCCATAATGTCTAAACTCTGGGATCTAAAGCAGGGGTGACGGAAGCAGTGTAGGACTAGAGGGAGAAAGAACAGTTATTCAGTGCATCAGCTATACAATTTTGAACATATATCCTTGCTGGTCTTCAGTACAAATAATCTAGGCTGAATAATCCCCAAAGTTTATTCTCTCCCTATATCATATATGATGATTAAATAAGAAAGAAAGGAACAAAAGATGTGTTCTAAATTAGCCCAACTAATTTATTTGAAACATGTGGATTTAGCAGCAACCTACATTTTATTGGTTAACAAACCATAGGTCTTTTTTTTTCCACCTGCTATCTTGTAAGAAAAACTGTCTGTGCCTCAAGGTTATTTAGAAAAGCTTCTGAAAGCTCTTAATAGAAAGCAAATTTAAACCCAGTCTCTAAAAGGCTTAACTTTGTGTACTACATAGTTCTGCCCTTGTAGAAAAATAAAAAAGATTTTTTTCCCCAAAAAATAGCATATAGCTCAGATTATTAGCTATCTCTTTGTCACAAATGTGCAGCTGGGTTCAGAATTTGCATGTTTCCCAGGCAAAAGAATCCAATAAGTAAGCGAATCCTGCCATTTTATTAATTTTTTTTCCCAAAAAAACAAAAGCAAAGCAAGATTTCACTCAGGCGGAACCAGAACATAATCCCCAGAGCCAATAACACATGTTAACATTCCAGCACCAGAGCCAAATAGAGGAGTCCTCTCTATTCAACTACCCCAGGGGCAAACTACCGGAATGGTGATTCTCACAAGCTTCCCTTTGAGGGCTTCCAATCACAGGAGCTCAAACAAGTGAAATGGGCATTAAGATAGGGAGAGCTAATGTTTGAGGTTTAAAAGGCACTTTCAAGATACATAAGTAAAGACATTGGAAGTCCTCCGAAGCTCTCTTCATAAAGGAGATATCACTTAACTTGTCCTAGTAGTCATGCTTCTCTTTAGGGATAGGAAGAATTGTACAAATGCATTATCTCTTTCCCTACAGCCTTTCAACAGATCCTTCTTCCTTAATTATACATACAGCACTACTGCACAGGTAATGCTGAGCACTGGTGTCCAAGGTAGATGCAGAAGAAATCATAATTACCATGTTCACCTTGCTGCTATTATACCCACAGTCCCAGGGCAAAAGCCTACAGGAAAAGTTGGTTCAGTGTCCTAATGCAATGGATCCATCTTTCTGACAATTTTTTATTCTTTTCAAAACCTCTTTCTCTTTATAGAATCGCAGGTCTCCAAATCTTCTGAGATAATGGTAGCATTCTCAGAGGAAACTACTCAAGCATCCAGGTGCTGCCTGGTTTGATGCTCTTTGAGCTAGAGGCCAAGATGAGATTTCTATTTTCATTCTTGCTTTAATATTCATGCTCAATGGAGATATAATGAAATCTTTCCTAAACTCATGTATTTTATTAAGAAGAGTCAGGATTATCTTTCTTTCTACTTCGTTAGCAATTGGATCATGAGAACAAAAAGCATGGAAAGGTTGGGAGTCCAGTCCCTAGAATTCTAAGGGCTTCATCCATGCTTACTTCCATGAACTTAAGGGAAAGACTTAACCCCTCTGGATCATCTAGAAAATGAAGTGGCTAGAGTAGATGATATCTACAGTTACTCCTAGGTTAACATTCTATAACGTTATTTGTCTTGCCATCCATTCCATGTCTTCAACTTGTAATTGAATCTACTCTTCCTTCACTGTGTTCTCTAATTTCTTGAGCCCTTCCTAATCTCTTAGCCAACCTTTCTTTTCCTAACCTCACTTTTATCTCCATCCAGCCTGAAACTCAAGCATAAGCCATTTTGTTAATAGTCACAAACTGCTGTTTTTCTTAGTCCTGTCTTCTTATACCAAAGACATTTGAATATATCCTTCATGTCTGCACTTCAGTGTCCAAGTTTCCAAATATGAGTTGGCAAAGTCTCAAACCAGAACCAACAGATCCTGCTACAAGGTTAGTCTACATGGAGTTTGTAATTATTTCCTTTCATAACTCTCTTCAAGCCAGGTGTGTAAGTTGTGTGAGTTGTACCTTATAGCTATTTGGAAATCTTTATATGCACCCCAGTAGACTCCCTAAATATATCTATTGCTCTCTGCAAGCTCTCAGTCCTCTCTGTGCAGATAACTTTACTTTTCAGTATAGTGATTACAATAAAACCATTTTCATAATGGAAATGTTTAAAAATTTAAAATATAGCAACTCATTTTTAGTTCTCTTACATTAACATAAAAATGATCACAAATCTTCTGCAAAAATCATGGGGCATTTCTGCATTTCTATATCACTTTCAAGTCAGCTCCATGTTGATTTATATGCTTGACTGCAGATCTAGCTGTCAGACCAGATGTTCTGTGGAAAATACCAGCAAGGTCTGATGGATTTTTCAAACTGCCACATTTGCAACCCTACAGCAAAACAGAAGTAGTTATGAACTTCAAAAAGTCTTAGGGCATAGCACTAATTGTTAATTGGAATTATCATTTCTCAGATAATATGTAACAGGAGATATAATTTCATCATTCATAAATGCCTACAGGAGGAAAGAAAGAAAAGCAGAAGACATTTTACTGAATCTAAATATTATGAACATATTCTACTTCCGACATTCTGAAAGTTATTGGAAGGTTCATTTCACTTTCCAACCCTTCTTCATAGCAGAACATTTGAGACCTAAATTATAAGGAAAAGGACAGGGTAGGATCTGTGGTGGGTAGAAAACTTCTATCTTTGGAGTCATCCCTAATGCTTCTCCTTCTCTCACAAACCCACATCTAAACCATCACCAAATCCTGTTAATTCCACCATCTAAATATAACCAGAGCCTGAGGTCTTCTCACCAATTCCTTCTACTCCTACTATCCTGGTTCAAGCAACCATCATTCCTGGTCTGATTTATTGCAGTATGCCCCTAATTGCTTCCACCCTTACCCCATCTCAAAGCAGCAACCAGAGTTATAGTCCATAAGTCAGATAACATCATTTTACTGCTCAAAACCTTCTAATGGCTCCTCAATTTCCCTCAATATGAAAGCCAAAGTCATTACAATTACAATGGTCTCAAGCTCTCAAAGAATCTCATTTATATTTTTTCACTGACATCACCCACAAGTTTCCCTGTTGCTCATTACAGGCAAGCTCCTGACTTGGAGCCTCTGTACTTCTTGTTCCCTCTGCCTAAGAAAGCTCTTCCCCAATGTTTACATGGTTTACTGCCTTATCTGCCCCCAATCCTTACTCAAATATCCCTCTTAATAAGCCTTCATTTTAAAAAGGCCCTATTTAAAATGATCTTTCTCCTTATTTTTCTCCAGAGCAATTATTGCCATAAAAAATATTTGTTTGTTTGTTATCTGCCTTCCCCACTAAGGGATGCTATAAGGGTAGAAAGTTTTGCCTTTTTTCCCCACTAATCTATTCCCAGTGTTTGGCATAAAGCAAGCATTCAACGGGTAATTGTTGAATGAATGAATGAATGAATGAGGTTATTTGAAATCCTGTCTTGTGTGAAGTCTAGCATATTTTATTCATAGCAATGAGAACCACACATAGTTCTCCTTGCCAAAACCATATCATACTCTGTATTTGAAGCAAGATTATTTTAAGTATAATGCTTAAAATTAACCATAAGATAGTGCTTGGTATTTGCTCTAGAAATCTAGTGGCTGATGCCCCATGGGACAGTGTATTCACAGAGATGCTGTATGATGTCATGGAAAGAACAAGAGTTTTGAGGCAAAAAAAAGACCAAGCTTTGAATTCCACCTTTTCCAGTTGTGAGCTATGTGATGTTAGGAAATCATTTACGTCTTTAAACTTCAGTTACATGTCTACGATTCAGAAAATATCACCATGATATTGAGTCTTTAATAAAATTATATGTTCTGAGTCCTTTCCCCATGCCCATTACTTTCAAAATTGAAGTGAGTAAATAATAGGCTATTTAAAAATGTTCAAGAAGTATGAGAACTGAACAGGAAGGACTGGGTGTCAAATGAATTGTCAGTCTCCTCAGTTTGTGGTTATGGTAGAGAGGCATATTGGGTTGCCCCAACCCATAAAGTTTCCTCCAAAAGGATATTTAGTCTTTTTTTATGGTAAGATGCATATGGTATCTAGAAAATAGGTCTACCTATAAAAAGAGGATAAGACTATTATTGAGAGGGAGCAAGTTGAGATGGTATTATCTGAGAAGGCAGGTGGCAAAGGAAAAAGAGGAAGCTGAGTAGAATTTGTGCTAGAAAGTGAAGTTGCACCATTTTCAAGGATTCATTCTCTGAGAATCTTTATCAGTAAACAGACATTAATTTTTATCCATAGCAAATTCACAGGGAAAAAAAAACTTTACAAATTGTTTTGGGAATCAATAAAAGTTCTGCCTTCTCCTTTGAAATAAATAAGGTATGAAAATTCTACATTAAAGGAGAACAGAATTTTTTTTTCTCCCTTCTGGTCAACCTAAATTTCTCAGTTTCTGAAGAAAGAATTGGAAGTGGTGTGTTTTTCATAAATTCCTCTGCATTATTTCTCATACTTTAAAATTATACATATTTTTAAAACTGGAACAAAGATACTATCTTTGGAGAAGGTAAGAAAATGGACAAACTGTTCATCAGCTGACAGAAATGGTAAATTGTCATGAAAATATGGACTATGATTCCTGTTCCCTGAGGAGCATGCCCAGCCTGAGAGTAGCATCTTCCCTCTAGTCTAGAGGTTGCTCTTGTAGATCTTCAGCATTATGCTTATGCATTAAGTGTGTCTGCTGGGTGACTCATGATGCAGTTCAGAGAAAGTGGCATCTTTGATGACCGTCATAGGACAGAATCACCAATTAGTCCTGTAGCCTGCACTTGGTCTTCTTCTCTTACAGAAGTTCATGATCCCTCCCTAAAAGTACTAAGGCAACATGGGAGTATGAGAGAAAGATGAAGACAATGCAGAAAAGGTACAGACCATCAACCCAAACCAACTTTGTGATTCTTGAGCTTTACCCCTCATAGATCTATCAGTCAAGTAAGTTACAACTGAATCTCAGAATTAAACCCTGCCTAATGTTAAACCTGTGCTTCAAAATACATTTAACAGAAAAATTATATTTTTAAATGATAAAATTTTAGAAAATGTAAAGCTATTAAAATTAATAAGTCAGTGTCTTTTCAAAAAGGATTTATTCTAGTGATATATATATATATACATATATATACACACACACATATAAAACCTAAAATTTCCCCCTTTTAGCCACTTTTTTTTGTTGTGTAATTCTTCCTCCTATCACTCTCCTAAATATGCAATGCATATAGTAACCGGTGCACTTGACTGCTAGTTCTAATTCTGCTGCTGCTTGGATAAATGATTTTTAAAATTAAATTTTAATAATTTTTAAATGGAGAGATCATTATGTGTAATTAAATAAAATTTCAAAAAACCACGTAATACTACCTCAGCCAGATGATCAAGGTCAATATCAACAGTGATAAGGCATGTTGATAATATGTACCCTTAATATGATAGGATGAAAGTGGCACTCCACCTCTGTGGTCTTCTACCCCAAAACACCCAACCCCAGTCTAATCATGAGAAAAACATCAGAAAAATATCAGTAGAGTTCATTTTACAAAATATCTCTCCACTACTCCACAAATCTGTCCAGGTCATCAAAAACCAGGAAAGTTTGAGAAATTGTCTCAGCCAAGAGTTGCCTAAGAAGACATGGTAACTAAATGTAATGTAGTAACAGAAAAATGACATTAGGTAAAGACTAAGGAAATCTAAATAGAATATGGACTTTAGTTGATAATAATGTAACAATATTGGTTAATTAATTGTGACAAACGCACCATAATAATGTAAGATGTTAATAATAAGGGAAATTAGGTAGGGACAATATGGAAATCTCTGTGCTATCTTCATAACTTTTCTGTAAATCTAAAAGTGTTCTAAAGCATAAACGTTCTTTAAAAAATTAATAAGACAGGGTGAATTCTACAATAAAATTGCTATGCTCTACCTCTTGAATCGAAGCAAATAAGCAAATTCTTCCTTCCTCAAACTCCCTGACTCTACTCCACTAGCTGCTGTATTTTAAGGGGCACACCAGAGACAGCTGGGAGTTGTGGGTGGGGGCAAACAGTTCCCTAGATTATGCACTTGTCTTTTCTGGGCTATTTTTAAAAGCTATTTTTTTGTCTAATGGAGACAGCACTGAAAATCTCTTAGAGATTTTCTCTTAGAGAAAAGGATTACTGGTTAACCTTCCAAAGCAAAATGACAGAAAATCCCTTCACAAAGTTAATTCTCTCTCCCTTCCATCTTCTCTCTCTCTCACTTCCTTGCTCTGTCAATGGCTATATATGACTCAAAGGATGCACGATATGGGAGAGTAGAATAGTACTTTGAGTTTCCAAATGTTTTCTATGTTAAATGAAGATACTGCTTTCATGAAGTGTGCCTTCTTATGGTTATAAAAAAATTTTGGAAGAACTGTACACTTGCTGGGCAGTTTCTAAAACCTGTGGGTTGCTTTGCAGGCATTATGTAAGCCTGGGCAGTAGCATAACCTTAGTTATAGCTCAGTAAAGTAAAGTAAATATATACTGTGGTCAGGACTCAAGATTTAAGTCTTTTGTCTCTGACACTTTGACAAGTTATTTAAGATCCCTGTACCTCAGTTTCCTCATTTGTGAAATAGGGATAATGTATTAGTTTCCTAGCTCCTAAAATAAATACCATAAAATGGGTTGGCTTAACAACAGAAGTTGATTGGCTCACAGTTTTAAGGCTAGAAGAAGTCCAAAATCAAGGCATCAGCAAGGTGATGCTTTATCCCAAAGAGTGCAGCATTCAGAGGCTGGCTGCCAACAATCCTTGGTGCTTGGCTGTTCTGTCACATGGAAGTGCACATGTGGCAGCATCTTCCTTTTTATTCTAGGTTCTGTTGACTTCTACCTCTGGCTCCGCCCCTTGGCTTTCTCTCTTTATGTGTGATTTTCACTCTGCTTATAAAGGAGTCCAGTAATCTGGAATAAAGTCTATCCTGATTCATTTGGGCCACACCTTAATTGATGTAACATCTTTAAGTGATCCTATTTACCATGGGTCCACACCCACGAGAATGTAGACCAAGACAAAGAACATGTCCAAACATGCAGCTGGGTTAACTCAACCATGCGATTTTTTTTTTCAGGAAAAAAAATTTCAGATTATACCAAAAAAATTGCTAAAACTAAACTATCAGATTCAAAGACGCTTTTTAACATAGCTTGATTTAGGTCAGCTTTAGTGTTATAAACCTAATGGGATACACACTTGATTTTCAGGGACAAAAATAGTATGATCTGAAATTGACAATCAAATGGCCTTTCCCCAACCACTACAAAAAACAAAACCATGAACAAGTTAGAAAGGATCACTGACTGGTGAACCACGTACTTACAACTTGCTACAATAAGTAAAACATCATGTGTTAGTCAGTGCAGTCACATCTCCACACCTCTGTGTTCATTCCCTACCACACACAAAGCTAGTTAGTTCTTCCAGGACATGCTGAGGAGATTTTCCTACTCAACCCCAGATTCATTCCCTGTTACAAACTCAAAGAAACGGAATAAGGAGAATAGAAATACAACTAACAGTATACCATTTTGTATTTGGAGAAGGTGGCCTAACTCACATTTACATATGTTGTGATTTTGTTTAATTTTGAGTTACAAAAGCAATAAGAAACTTTGGGCATAATACATAACCTGGCACTATTATGAGTACGTGATTGATACTTCATGAGAATAATTGATAGTTTTGTAATTAGGCAACAATAAGATAATTTTCCTAGAAAAGCAAACTTTTTGCTCATGTGTTCATGCACATACACATGTATTAATTACCCTTGACATGAACCATGTCTTTCCATTTGTTAACACTTAAAATATTGTCTACTTCTATAAAACCAGGACCTCTACTAATATGCATAGAATATTTATATGCTATACAAAAAAAAATACAAAACTACTGCCTCTGGCTTGGTTAAATTATAAAATGGCACCTTTTCATCAGTGCTGCAGGATTTCATCCACACTTATATTCCCACACTCCAAACACACAAACTATACAACCATATGAGGCAGGCCTGTATCAGTCTATTAAAAGTCATTATTCCAGAAATAAATAAGAAACTTGTAAATTTCAAAAACTTATTAAGATCATAAAATTAAGAACATAAGTATGAAGTCTTGAGAATATTCTGAGATGAACCATAAAATAAGATAAATGTACTAGAGATAAAAAGCAAAGTAATCCCTTTAGTAGATTTGAATCATCATTAATTTTATGCAACACTTGCAAACAGTACCATTTAAGGAACATTAAATAGAATATGTTCCTAACATATGAAATTCTGATTAAGATGGAATGTACCCCCTTAAAAAATTCAATTCTGTAATAATGAGTAGTTAATAGAGTCTTAGATGGGAAGAAGCTAATGCACTACTGAATTGTAATGAAATCTATGATTCAGTGTGTTTCAAGCATTTAAGAATGCCATTTTATGAATGGACTTTTTAATAGCTACTGATTTTTTTTTTTTTTTTGCCTCTTGTACATGAAAGGACAAGCCTACAATAAAACCATAGAAAGTTGTACCCTTACCATCAAGTTACCACCTAGAGGCAATTCTTTGTCCCATGACTGCTGAGGCTGAAAGAGCCAATCTGCTTCCAGAAAAACGTGCCAATAATTCTTCAGGATTTATTGGAATTATTTAAGATCACAGTATCATCTCTATTGTTATCAAATAAAATTAGTGTGTTGTTGGCTATAGATTCTGCTAGATTTTTTAAATGTCAAGCCTCTTGAGAAACAAAATCAAGAGGCAAAGTAAGGAATTGCTGGGACTGTTTTAGAAAACATATCTAAATACATATGATACATATAGCATATTAAAATGCACACTTTAATAGGTAGAGTTTACATTTTATTTAGTGTTTATTATTTCTTTTAAATTACTATCTATTGCTTTGTTTTCTGATTTTGTAAAACCAAAAATGCTCATTGCACAATTTTTGAAAAATACTAAGTATGAATAACAAAATGTAAAGGAAATATAATTTCAATAGGAAGAGAAAATCACAGAAAACATTCTTATGTCAATGGGCAGGCATTTATATTTACATACTGGAATCATACTGTATATCAATTTTATTTCTTATTTTTATAACTTATTGTTACATTGTGTGCACTTCCCATGTCATTAAAGCTTCTTCAAAACATGAATTTTAATAGCTTCATATCATTCCATCAAATAAATGTGCAATAATTTAATCATTATGCTATTGATGCACATTTGGATAATGTATAAAATTTAAAGATGAGGAAGAACACTTAAAGCAGATTTCTCCATAAAACCTTGATTGTATCCACGATTATTATCTCCTTAGGATACAGTCCTATGTGCAAAATTGCTGTATCAAAAGTTTTAGCATTTTTGATCCATAGTACCAAAATGTTTTCCTGGTAATTTGTATTATAACTATTCCCAGTAGTTATGAAAGTGCTTATTTCATGATACCTAGGTTGTAGACAGTTTAAGATCTCTTCCAATTTGATAGATCCAAATTGATATAATTCAAATTTATTTGATCCTGGTGAGATTGAACATATTGTATGTTTATTGGCTAGTTATGTTTCTTTTTATGTGAGCTAGCTGTCTCACACTAGAGAGGGAAAACCACCTTTCACAACACTTATAAGGTTTCATGACATTGGAGACCTTCTATATTGTCATATCATAGATGGCATCATGGTTGCTGTATAACCCCTATCAGAAACACCTTACAGAAATAACACAAAAAGTTCTGAATCTCAGGATTACTACATACAGATGAGGGTAACAAAAGCGACCCACCTAAAAGATTTCTCCCAGGATATCATTATTACAAAATACTTTGATACTAGAATTGATTGGGAATCAAGGCTAGTTCCATTCCAATAATGAGTAGCAGATGTATGAAATCCAAAATCATTCTAACCTGTAACAAATATATGGTCCTCCCATGGACAAACACATCTTTAAACACACAAAAAAGAAAGATACTTTGAATTATGTGAAGTTTAGAAGCCCTGAACTACAGTAGGATCAGATGTGGTAAGTAGATAATAGATTCAAGCATCCGCAAAACTTTATAGTCATTCATGGCTTTTAGGATATCTTTCTTGGTTTTATACCGTATCTTAGGAAGACATCCATGTATTTTCTGCACATACACATCAGCTTCTTTTCAGTATATAGCAGTTATTAAACAATTATTCTTCTCTTCCAAGACATTCATAATAATATATTTGAGTTCAGTGAGGAAACTGGTGGCTAGAAACCAATTGGTCTTCCTCAGATCACACAAAAGATTTATGCTTGAAACAAACAAATAAAAAACAACCAAAACAAAACCCCTCTTCTACTAGGGTAAATTTTAGTGCCTACTTATGTTTATGTAAATATAACACAAAGAAAAAATGGATAAAAGAGGTAATATTTTTTACAGATGAGAGTGACCTAAAATATCTAATAAATAAAACCACAAAATCTGTCTAAATAATGACATTATTTTCACAACACAACAGAATAGTATCTTAGAAAGCCAAAGTCTGTCCTTTCCTTGGCTCCAGACAGAAATATTTCAAATAAAGTACCATATAATATTTGAAATCTACCTGAAAAGAGACTTAGATGATAGAGTACAAATCGGTTCTCCAAATGCTTATTCATTCCTCCTGATAGCCCTTCATTTTCACAAGGTAATAGAGTTAAAGTCTCAAGAAGTCTCAGTGTGCAGAGCAAGCAAATGCCCTCAAATCAAATGGAACAGAAATGTTATCTATTAATTGTGCCAAGATTCCATTTGTTTCCTTTCCTTTCTTTCTTCCTCCCTTCATGCACATTTATTTACATTTCTGAGTATTTTCATTAGTTGTCTCTTTCTGACCTTTTCTCTGTCTCCATGATCTTAATAGAAAAAATGATTTATCATCTCGGACTTTCTTTATTCAGGACACACCAGAGAGTTAGGATCATCAAGTAGAAGCAGCAAAGGCTTAAGAATAAGCATCAAACTGTGTTTCCATCTCAGTTCTACCCTTTATCATTTATATGACCTTGTGCCAGTTATTTAACTTCATTCTTTTCATAATTTTTTTGAGAAGTTGTAGATTTACAGAAAAATCATGCATAAAATAGAGTTCTCATAAACTACCATGTTATTAACACTTGAATTATTGTAATAAATTTGTTATAATTCATGAAAGAACATTTTTATAATTGTACTATTAACTATAATCCATCATTTAAAATAGGGTTCCCTGTATTGTACAGTCCTACATTTGTTTGTTTAATTTTTATTCTAGTCACACATATAACCTAAAATATCCTCTTATAACCACATTCAAATATGTAGTTCAGTGCTATAACTATGTTCACAATGTTGTGCTACCAATACTATCATCCAGTGCCCAAACTTTATGATCAACCTATTTAACCTTTTGAAGTCTTTAAACTGAGTAATATATTTCATTCATCTGCTGTGACTATTACTTTATGTAAAGCATCTAGTAGACTGCCTACTAATAGTGAGTGCTCAATGTTAGCAACTGTCACCACCATCACTGTGTTGGCACAAGCAGGTAAGAGTGTAAACCACTCCCACTTCACTGAGTTTGTAGTTAAATCCTGCCAATGGTGTAAATCTAACAGATAGATAACACATCAGCAACATAATTTATTTTAATTACAAAGAATTCTGTCATCTCTACTATTCACACCAGGGTGGGTTTTCTTCAATATTTCTTATTTCTTGATCAAAATCATATTTTATCTATCAAGTCAGAACATTTTCTTTTGTTTTGAAACACTGCAATGTACTTCAGTATATTTTATTCTGTCAAAATTTGTTTCAGAAACAGAAAGTTAAATGCAGTTACATTCCAGTTTACCCCCTACAGTTTTTGAGCATTTTCTTCATTATCCTTGAAGCTTTGTCTTTGTGATTCTTTATGCTGTCTTGAGCTCTACAAATTACTGACTTTTTAAGTTTTTTTACTCCTTATCTTGGGGCTATAATCCTCTTGGATTTGAGCAAAATCACCAATTTATATGGTTTTCGGGTTCCAGTTGGGTGAACAAAGCTTTATTTTTTTTTCACAGGCTGATCTTGTTTGTGATTATGCTTTAGAGTCCAACCCTTCCTTAAACATAATGAAATGATCAGTTCAAAATTTCTCATAATATATAGAGTATATTAGAATGCATTTTATTAAGTTAGAATATTAATTCTTCCTCTTATTCAGTATGAATGATATTTTGGTGCATTTATTCTTGGAGAATAGTTAACTTTGGACAATCCAGATTGTTTTAATACTTCTTTCCAGTGCTAAAAATTTCATAAATTACTTTTTACTAAGTAAGACTGTAGCATAAGCAAAGTCATAATATTAAAAGCTTTATATAAGGAATATTAAAGGGTTCTATCAAATAGAACTTTGAAACTTTTCATAGATATAGAAAAGTAGGATAAATAAATATAGTGAACAGAAATAAGAATATTCAGAAATGTGAAAAGCCAGTATCAAAAACTAAGTCAACCACAAGCAGTTTTTGTACGTTTTAAGAAAAAGAAATGCTATAATAGAAAAATATTTAAGACCAGTTTTTTTAATAGCCTAGAGTGACTTCCTATTATGATCAACCTATTTATTGAAAATAATTTTTAAAAGTCTTACATACCTGCATTTGGGGGCATTTTCGGGAGTTGGATATTTTCCTGAATGACATTACAATGACAGATATGGGCCATTACATATCTTGCCAAATCCTACAAAATTGTGCGGGAGAGAGTGTAAACTACAAATGTAAACTATAATCTATGCTTAGTGGCAATGCTCTAAAATGTTTTCATCAATTGTAACAAGTGTACCACATTAATGAAAGATGTTGTTAATGTGGGAAAATATGGGAGGTGTAGGAAGCAGAACATATGGAAATCCCCTATATTTTTATGTAACATTAATGTAATCTAAATACCTTTTTTTTAAAAAAATTTTAACTAAAAAAAAAAGTCTTATACAAATGGCAGAAATTCAGTTTTCAGGTGAAATGAAACAGAAGTGAATACAGATTGTTGCATGAGTTTTGATTAAGAAAATTGACAATAAGCACAAAATCCCATGATACTACTGGGCCTTTCATAATTTCCTGTATATAAGACACTAACATTGATATTACAATGAATTCTCACTAATTAGAATTAATAGGTGACAAGCACAATCTAAATAAAATTGAAATATAAAGGATCTGAAGTTTGAATCCAACTTTTCACCTAACTAAATATATTGGTAACCTAACATTTATATATAGAAGCCTTTTTAAGTCTGCTTTAGTAATATTGTCATTTATAATTACCAGCATATAATTTACGTTTTTCACAGTACTAAAACTCTCCTGTGTAAATTAAATATGTTCCGAAATAATCTTGTTATATTCTTATTTACTTACTCCTTTATTTTTAATCAACTTCTTTGAAGTATAATTTTCATACAGCAAAATGCAGATTTAAAATGTACAATTCAACAGGTTTTTACAACTGTATATACCCATGCAACTACCATCCAAATCAATATATAGAAAATTTCTATCACCCAAGAAAGTTTACCTGTGCCTGCACCAGACAATCACTGATCTGCTTCTATCACCATAGATTAATTTTGCCTGTTCTTTAACATGATATAATCGTGAATCATTCAATGTACTCTCTCATCTGGCTTCTTTTGCTCAAGTAATTTTTGGTCCCGTTCCTGATTCAGAAAGGAGAAATATAAAGAACTGAAGTGGTTTGTTTATTCCATTGCATATTCAGATACAATACAGTAGTTTATCCATTCATTTGTTGGTGGACATAGTTTCCAGGTTTTGAATATTATAAATTGCGCTGCTCTGAATGTCTGTGTTATTGGTCTTTTGTCAGCATATATTTTCATTTCTCTTGGGTAAATATTTAGGATTTGCTAGTTCATAGGGTAGGTTTATGCTTAGCTGTTTAAAGACTCTCCCAAACTGTTTTCCTATTTGCTTGTATTATTTTACATTCCCATCAGTAATGGATAAGAGTTCTATTGGTCCATATTATCTACAGCATTTAATCTGTCAGTATTTGTTGTTGTTGTTAATTTTAGTCATTCTAGTGGGCATGAAGTGGTATCTCATCATGATTTTAATTTGCCTTTTCCTGATAACTAATGACATTGAACATCGTCTCATGTGCTTATTGACAATTTGTACATATTTTCTGAAGAGTCTATTCAAGAGTTTTGCCCATATTTTATTGAGTTGTTTTTCTTCATATTAAGTTATAAGAATTCTTTTTATTACTCCTTTCATCTTAAGGAAAAACGTATTCCAGCCCAGGTCAACACAAGCTCTAAATCAAGAGTGGGCCTAAAATCTGCAGAAGCAATTCTGAAACATTAGGCTTTGAATCAAAGGTAATTCTTGATGAAAAGGAGATGAGTAATCTAGTATTTTAGGCTCCATTAAGACTTGCCATTTTCTATCTGACCAAAAAGATCATTCTTCAGTACCATTTAAAATCAGCATTCCATCATTTAGAAAAAGCCTTCTTCAATCTAAGTAAACCAAGATGTGATTCTGCAATTTGCATTGATAGCTAGCCCAAGTACTGATTTGTTCCCTAAGAGGGAGCATCTGCAAAATACATAGCTCTTACCAGAGAAACTTGTCTAATAAAGGTATTCATGTTTAATTAGCAGTAATTAATAGTACCAATGCGTAGTATGAACAACATACCACTTTTCTTTGAAAATTATTAGAGTGGATGACTAGGCATTGTGGAGGACATACTTGACTTGGCTGTGATTTTATGAGATGTCTCCTGTTTAGATTGAATTTGAGTCAGCAGCTATTGTTATAAGTGGGAAAGTAGCTGGGAAAGTTTCTCCTTCTTGAGGTGTTCTGGCAAAGCTTGATGACTATTTGGCTGGATATTGCAAAGAGAAATCAAGAATTGGGAAGTGATCAGTCTTTGACTTCCTTCAGGCTCCCAGATTCTCTGAGGCTATGAATGTCAAGTACAGAGTGCTTTGCACAGTTGTGTATAATTTTTCAGCTTTCTTAGTAGCTTTGTGCCAGTCCAACCACAAGATAGTCTGGTTCTCACCTATCATTCAAGGTTACCCTCCCCTGCAGTGGACACAGTCTTTCTGATTCTCTTCAGTCTCCTTATTCTCTTCTGTTTCTTCTACTTAATTGTCCCCTCTCTTTGCCACTCTTGATACCATATGACTTTGTACTTCTTCCCCATCAATATCTGCTCTCAGGAAAATATATAAAACTCGTGTTATAAAATATGAAAGATGGGTCTATAGCTGCTTAATATCCTACTGAGTTTCAAAATTTGAGTTATATTTGATTCTTTCTACCCCTGACTCCCTTTGTTTTCCTCTATATTCAACACATCCCTACAGGCTCAATAATAGTTTTTTCTATCTGTTGAGTATTGGTGGTATTGTAATGAATAAAATAAACATGGTCCCTGCCCATGTAGAGCTTAAAATCTGGTGAGGAAGATTTTGAATATAATTACAAATGGCTAAATAATTATATGTGTTTCAAACTGCAAGGCAAAAAGAAAACAAAACAAAAATATAGTATTGGTGAGCATCTAAATGGGGTGGGGGATATCTTAGATAGGGGATCAAGTAAAACTTCCTTGTAAAGGGCATTTCAGCTGAGGATTGACGTTAAGGATTTAGTAAGGCAGAGAGAGGAGAGAAGAACATCTCAGACAAAGAGAACAGCATGTATCACACATTCTCCAGGCTCAGGAATATACAGGACTCAGGAATATACAGGACTCCTTTTCATTCCCCATCACCACCACTTTTATTCCTACCCTCATCACTTGATCACTATATCCATAGATTACTACAATAACCTCATGACCTGTCTGCCCTACAAAGTTTGAATGATCTCCTCATATAATGTTGCTGTAACTATGTCACACTCTTACTAAAAAATCTGCATTGAATTCCCTAAAGAAAAAATGGTCAAATTCCCAATTTTGGCATTTTTGGCCTTCTTCAATCTAGACCAAATTTATTTTTCTAGTCATATTTTTCCTTAGTTCCCTACCAGTCTGATCTATTTATGCTTAATATTACCTTATTCTCTGGACTGAGTGCCTTTGCTGTCATTATTCATTCTGCTCAAAACAAGTATTTAATCCTCATGTTAGGGGCCGGCTCGATAGCCCAGTGGATAGGGTGCCGGCATACCACATGGGAGGCCCTGGGTTCGATTCCTGGGGACCTCTCCTAGCGGGCAGACCGCCTTGAGAATGGCAAGCCGCCATGGGCGGGCCAGAGCCGCCGTGGGCAGGGCAAGAAGCTGCCACGGACAGGGCAAGAGCCGCCACGGGCAGGGCAGGTCGCCCGCAGATGGAGCGCAGCCAGCCACCCGCGAACTGAATCAAGCGCCGGCCGTGAACGGACGCAGAGACCACCCACAAGCGGGGAAAGCCGCTCCTGTGCAGTGACCACTCTCGGCGCGTCGCCGCAGCGGGGGGAAGGGGAGATATGTAATAAAATAA